>JABUQX010101444.1:0-7500 GCA_015478945.1 Trachelipus rathkii | reverse complement strand
ATATAAGGGTAAAGGAGATAAAGGGAACTGTAGAAATAGGGGAATTAGTTATTGAGTGTTATAGGCGAAGAAATATGTTGGTATTTGGTCGAAACGAGTTGCGCCAAGTGACTGCAAAGACTGATTTGGTGTCATGAACAAGTGCGTTTAGGAGTAGTAGGGTGGTGCGATCATATCTTTACAGTTGAAGCAAATGACTAGACGAAAATGAGGGAGAAGCAAGAATAAATTGTAATTTAAGTTTTATGGATGTTGCAAACAGGGGTATTGATAGGGTAATTAGGAAGCTCCTGATAGGCAGGTGTAGTGTATAAGGTTTGGTGGTAGGCTTTCTGAATGAATCAAACGAAATGTATGACGATAGTGCAGGCATGTGTTGAAGAATTAAATGGTTGTCAAAAGTGATTGTTAAGTATTAATAGAGGAGTGAGGCAGGAATTGTGTTATGTCCCTTGGTTATTCAATTGTATATGGATGGGGTTATAAAGAATTAGAGGTAGGGGTGATAGGAAATGGTGTTTAGAATGATGGAGAATGAAGATGAGTGGAGGGTGCAATACCTATTATATGCGGATGATTTGGTTCTTTGTGGCGAATTTGAAGAGTTTGAGAGAATTTGAGAGATTTGGAAGGTGTGTAAAAGGAGGGGCTTTAAAGTAAACGATAGATAAGAGTAAGTTAATGGTTGTTGAGTGAGGACAGTCCGCATGTGAAGTTTATTTAGATTGGTGAGCACATGCGAACCAAGGGTCAAGTTTAATATTTAAGGTTATATGTGGATGCCCAGGGAAGGTTGCTGGCTGCAATAAAAATCGTTGCGTGAATGTATTAGGGACTAAAGTCTTTAGAGTGCTAGGGTCTTACATGACACTATGTTGTTACCTTGTGTTTTGTATAGTAGTGAGACAATGGTCTGGAATAAGAAGTATAATCTAAAGTTCAATGTGGTCAGATGGACAATCTTAGGGGCAAGCTAGGTGATTGAGAAGAATTGATAAAATGAAGGAATGAACATATTAGAAGTGTGGTGTGAAGAATGGGTAAACGAGAGAATAAATAAAAATAGTTGAGATGGTGTGGTCATGTGGGAAAGGATGATGAATGATAGTCGTCTTTTAAGCGGATGTATAGGGCGAGTGTGTTGGAAACCGACGGCTGGGAGATCGAAGAAAAAGTGGATTGAGTCAGTAAACGAATTCTGAAGGACAGAAATGTGAGTTTGACAGAGGCGAGAATAAAGTGCATAATAGGAGAGAGAATGGCGGGGTTTTTGTGAGGGGGGTATGGTGTGGCCCACCTGGGCCAAGGGATGAACACTTACACTGACGATTTAACCATAGAGGGTCCGTCGCAGTCCCTGCAGCCGGAAGCTATAGGTGATTTTCTGCGTGATGAGTCCTTACTAAGTAATGGTACAGAGGGGGCGGTAAGCTGGACTTGTCTGTTCGACTTTTTGTCATATTCTTCTACTGCTTTTCTTTCCGATGCTTGTACAGCACCTTACCCCCAGATCTTGGGAGAAAAGGTAGATAAGAATATATATAAATATATATATATAATATATTATATATATAATATATATAAATATATAAATATATATATATATATATCATATATATATATATATATATAATAATAATAATAATAATAATAATAATGAATAATAATAATAATAAAATAATAAAATAATAAAAATAATGAATAATAGAATTAATATCAGATCATGTGAAAGTAATAATTATATTGCCTAGAGCACAAATTAAAACTTTACTAAGCTAAATAAAATCTACTTTATAATTTGACACACCTCTACAAACAGATTGTATTTGTTGCACTTTAATGTTAAAAACCCTAAAAGGACTTGATATATATGAAAAAAAGTAATTTTAAAAAAAAACAAAAAAAAAAACAAAAAATTTGGCCTTTTGGTCTTTTTTTAAAAAAAAACGTGTTTTTTTTTTAAAAAAAAAACGAACGGTTTTTTTTAATCCCAACCCTATAGATATAATATAAATATATATATACTAATATATATAATATAATATATATATAATATATATATTATATATATATATATATATAATATATATATATATTATATATATTATAATATTATAAAATATATATAATATATAATATATATATATATATATATATATATAATATAATATATATATATATATATATATATATATTATATATATATATATATATATATATATATATATATATATATATATATATATATATATCCTCTGGAGGCAAAGGCCAAAGCCATACAATAATTTTTACCAGATTTGAGGGGAGTTCCCGAAAGCAGATCCGATATAAAGGCCGACATGCTCCGATACCACGGCATTTGAGTGTATAAGTAAGGTAGTTGGGAAAATAGATAAAGGGAGTGTGTCCCAGACTTTATCAGTGGAGTGCATGAAGATTGAGCATAGCGGTTAAGTCTGGGGTCAGAAAGTTTGGATAGAGAAAGAAGGAGAATCTGTGCAGAAAGGCGTGTCGTGCAAACTCTTCTCAATGGATGGAGTAGGAAGGCAATTGAAAAGTTCAGTATCCGTTGTATTGGCGATTAAATAAAGGGAGTGAGGCAACAAATTCGGCGGGCAGAAAGAGACTGGAGAGTGAGAGAAGGAGAGTTTGGAGAGAGTTAGTGAGAGCAGGAGAGTTTGAGAAGAGTGTAGTGAGAGAAAGAGAGCTTACAGAGAGTTAATGAGAGGAGAGTTTGGAGAGTTAGTGAGAGAAGGAGAGTTTGGAGAGAGTTAGGGAAAGAAGGAGAGTTTGGAGAGAGTTAGTGAGAGCAGGAGAGTTTGGAGAGAGAGTTAGTGAGAGAAAGAGAGTTTAAAGACAGTTAATGAGAGAAGGAGAGTTTGGAGAGTTAGTGAGAGAAGGAGAGAGTTAGTGAAAGAAGGAGAGTTTGGAGAGAGGTAGTGAGAGCAGGAGAGTTTGGAGGGAGTTAGTGAGAGAAGGAGAGTTTAGAGAGAGTTAATGAGAGAAGGAGAGTTTGGAGAGAGTTAGTGAGAGAAGGAAAATTTGGAGATAGAGTAGAGAAGGAGAGTTTGCGAGAGAGAGTTAGGTCGAGAAGAGAGTTTAGAAAGAGAGTATTAATGAGAGAAGGGAGAGTTTGGAGAGAGTTAGTGAGAGCAGGAGAGTTGAGAGAGAGTAGTGAGAGAAGGGAGAGTTAGAGAGTTAATGAGAGAAGAGAGTTTGGAGAGTTAGTGAGAGAAGGAGATTTTAGAGAGTTAGTGAGAGAAGGAGAGTTTGGAGAGAGTTAGTGAGAGAAAGAGTTTGGAGAGAGTCAGTGAGAGAAGGAGAGTTTGGAGAGTTAGTGAGAGAAGAAGAGCATAGAGAGAGTTAATGAGAGAAGGAGAGTTTGGAGAGAGTTAGTGAGAGAAGGAGAATTTAGAGAGAGAGAGTTTAGTGAGAGCAGAGAGTTTGGAGAGTTAGTGAGAGAAGAGAGAGTTTTTAGAGAGAGTTAATGAGAGAAGGAGAGTTTGGAGAGAGTTAGTGAGAGAAGGAGAATTTAGAGAGAGAGTTAGTGAGAGAAGAAGAGTTTGGAGAGTTAGTGAGAGAAGGAGAGTTTGGAGAGTCAGTGAGAGGAGGAGAGTTGATAAGACGAAAAGCCCTAGACTCCACCTTTTCAAGAAGATCTGAGAGAGTGGAACTACCCCAGATGTGTGTGAGGCGTACTCCATACAGGGGCTTTAAGAGCAAGCAACTGTTAATGCGTGAAGAAATTTCGAGGCGACTCAGAACAGTCAACCTCTTACAAGCTTATTAGAAAATAAGCAATGTGATCCTTAACAATTAAGGTCGAGAGATGAGAGAGAGAGAGAGAGAGAGAGAGAGAGAGAGAGAGAGACGAGGAGAGAAGAGAAGAGAAGAGACGAGAGAGAGATGAGAGAGAGAGAGAGAAGGCTAGATTTGAGGAGGCAAGTTTTAGAAAATCGGAGCTTTGGTGGCCAGAAAGTTTTCCATGAGTACATTACGATATATATATATATTATATATATATATATATATATATATATATAATATAATATAATATATATATATATATATATATATATATATATATATATATATATATATATATATATATATATATATATATATATATATATATAATATATATTATATATATATATATATATATATTAGTTATATATAAATACCAGAAAAGAGACGGATACCAGATCACAGATACAAGATACTCTATTTTTTTAGGTGCGATTACCGAACCATACCGATTACTTTAATTAAATAATAAAACAACAGTAATAAATAGAACATTTGTGCACTTGCTAGGCAACTCAAGATTGCTTTCCCTTGTCCAAACAATACTTAGTCATTTATATTTCACATTGGTTGTGCCCAAGTATATTTATTTTATAAATTAAAATAGTACCTTTAAGAAATAATAATTGCAAATATAATATTAATAACTTTTTTATGTTTGTGTTTATTTAAAAAATATTCCATTTCCATTTTCAAGTAAGTATTAACAAAGTTTAGCTACTAGCTTTTATTGTTTTAACTTGATTACAATTACAAGAAGATTCTTTAACTAGCTACAATATAAAGAATAAAAATAATGAAAGAAGAGACCTCAATTAATCAGCCGAATAGTTAAAATTAAAAAATGCTATTACTCAAACATGACATAATAAAATACTCCTTTAAGATAGATATCATTCAATACTCAAATTCAAAAATTCACAAATTGTGATGCAAAAACATTAAGCTTTCACTAGTATCTGGCGAGAGACTGTTCCTTTTTGGGGTGTTTACATTCCTACATACACTATAAATACGCTCTCTCTCAACTGATGATGGAGGTGCGATTAATGTATGCCTGCAATCACTGAATAATAATGAAAAGCTTGGCCCTTTCATGCCACCGCGATGAAAGGGTTCCCTTCATGTAGCCAGCATCTGTCATGTTTTCGTAGAGGCTCATCTCCTCTTTCACAGACTGCAAATTTGAATTATCCTTGCTCCTTGATGACTCTCCTCAGTTTTACGATGGTTCCCTGGTGTGATTCCTTTGAAGGTGAATGAGATGTCAATGCAATTTCGGCCATGAACTTATCAAAATCTAACATATCCAAATCCTCATTTTCAGTAGGTTTATTTGCTGAAAAGCCACCATCGGTCACTATCAGTGCTGTTGCCGGGCTGCAGATAAGGCGGCTTCCAATTCTTTTTCTAATGTTTTTTTTTTTTTTTTTGTCAAGCGAAGCAAGCTCCTCGGTTATGCTATTTTAATGCATTCCAGAAGTGGTTCACCGTCGGAGGTGCCATATTCTTGTGGGGTTTCAGCTAGTTTAAGGAATTCCTTATTAGAACCTTTATTTATTTATTTTTTTTTACAATGGTCACCGCCGCTCACGGGCAGAAAACTCTAATTCAAGGAGGAGTGGTGTTGAACGCCTCAAAAATCCATCAAACGCAAATTACGCAGATGAGAACAGACCAGGCGTTTAAAGTGAGGGAAATTAAACTGAGTAGGAAACACAGATGATGGAAAGAGAATTCCACACGAACAGAGGTGGCAGGAAGAAAGGAAGCATCGCAGCGAACCAGTCTGGAGTTACTTACATCAACACAAAACTCATGTGCCGATACAGCACCCCTTGTGCTACGAGGGCTCGTAAAGTGGTTGGTACGCGAGTGGATAGGTCCCTCGAGCACTTGCCTCCACAGTTACCTATAGAAAAGGCATAAAGCACCAACATCGCGCGGCAAAGATAGATAGAGCGTCAAGTGAACTAGAAAGTACATTACAATTTATAAGTCTTTTGGCTTTGACTCGACCCTATCCAAAAGCGGGTGAAACCAGAGCCCCCCCCCCCCCCCAGATATGAGAGCAGTATTACTCATACAGAGGGCCGGATGCGACCCTTGTATAGTGGAGTAACTGAGAAGAGGAAAAAAGTCTCGCACTCTAAACAGAAACTCCAAGTTTCTGTGAGGCCCGCACCTAGCAAAAACTTGATTTGAGGTTCAAAACATTTTTTGTTTTATGTTTAAGACCAAGGGAGTTTATATTGTCAACAGCGAGAGACGAGGAGAACCGTCGAAAGAGATAGAAAAGTTAAGTGTCTTATACAGAGAGAGATTTGTAGAAGTTGGGTTTTTAAAGAATTAAATTTCACAAGCTTGAGAAGACCCAACCCTGAAATTCTATCCAGATCAGCGAGAATAGAATCGGAAAGATTAAGACGAGAGGCAATTCTAGAAGTAAAAGAGGGAGCAGAATTGAAATGAGTTGAAGAATGAAGGGTCAAGTCATCGACATATGAGTGGATAGAGTTAGATGTGCAGGTGAGAAGATCATTGATGAAAAGCAGGAATAAAGTAGGAGATTAAGACAGAACCCTGAGGAACACCACTATTGACAGAAAAGGAAGGAAGTCGCCCGCATCACACAACAGCCGATATTGAAGGATTTGAAAGAAAGCTAGACACAAAGTAAGCAAAGAGAAGAAGGAAACCCAAAGGAGGGGGAAGCTTGGAGAGCAGTGACGCGTGCCCTACCCGGTCAAATGCTTTGAATATGTCAAGCGCCACTACACAAGTCTTTCCGTAGTTCCTAAGGGCGGAAAACCATAAATCTGTTAAATAGGAAAGTATATCGCCAGTAGATCTCGAGCACCGAAAGCCGTACTGGTAATCAGAAAGAAGGGAAAGAGCTTTCGGATGATATAAAGAAGTAAGATTGAAAAGGTTCTCAAAGATCTTAGATAGAATACAAGATAGAGCTATAGGGCGATATAAGAAGGATCAGAGCAGCATCATTTTTTCGGAATAGGTTTGACATATGCGCGCCTTCCAACACTGGAGGGAAAGTGCTAGTATGAGGCATAGAAATATAGTTTGAACGAGGAGCGGGGTCAGCACGTAAGCACATTCCTCAAAACTCGGGGAGGAATGCCATCCGGGTCACCCGCCTTCCTAACGTTCATTGATTCAGGAGTCATGCACCCGATCAAATGAAATGACAGGTAACAGCATAGGATAACCTGGAGGAGGAGGAGGAGGAAGAGGAGAAGAAGAATCGTCCAGGTTTGAATTAGAGGAAAATAGGGGCCAAAGAGATGATTGGCCTTTTTCATTGGAAGTTTAACAACAGAATTCCATCAGATCTATATATATGAGTAAGGAAAGGATGATTTACAAGTTGTTAGAGATGTTTTTGGCAAGAGTTTCCAGCAGAGATTTGTCAGTAGGAGTCTTAGGAGAACCAAGGAAGTCATAGCATTTTGTTTAATGAAAGTCCCGCTTTGCTCGTCGAAGAGAATCCCTGCACGATTTCTAGCTGAATAAAAATTGGCAAGAGTGATAGGGCGTGACAAGCACTATGATCTCTCGCGAGCGAGCGCGTGAGATCAATTGTCTCCTAGCCTGAATGACATCAACGATCGACATTAACCATGGATTTTGAGGAGAAAAAGATTTTTAGATCAAGAAAGTATATAACTCTTTTTT
>JABUQX010101443.1:15000-22194 GCA_015478945.1 Trachelipus rathkii | reverse complement strand
CTTCTTTTCTCTCTTTCGTTTCTTCTTACTATTCTTCGTTCTTCTTGTCTTCTCTTCTTCTTCTTTCTTCTTCTTCTCCTTCTTCTTCTTCTTCTTCTCTTCTTCTTTTTCTTCTTCTTTTCTTTTTTACTTTTTCTTCTTCTTATTATTGTTTATATATATAATAATATATATATATATATATATATATGATATATATATATAATATATATATATAATATTATAGTATATATATATATAATATATAATATATATATTATATATATATATATATATATACTTTACACTTATGTGAACTATTTACTTACCTTATGTTCTCTTTTTTTTTTTTTTTGACAGAAAAAAAGGAAGAATGAAGATTTCACTGCCGACTTCGTCGATATGAAGAGGGTTGGGTATGGGAAAAAGTCTGGTATACTCGATGTGCATAAGTACCGGATTAGAGTGGACGAGTCCAGGGTGTTTAATAGGGGTTTAGACTTAAGCGATGCCTTTAATAGGGTCGTATTAGATGTCATTAGACATCTAAGAGAGGAGATTAATTACAGACAGTATGAGGCTCGTTTTACGTTCACTTTTAACGATGGTGCACGAAATCAATTCGTTGTAGTTGTACCTTTCAGAGAAATAAGTGATGAGGATATAGTATCTCATTTATGCAATAGGCTTGAAACCGCATTTCAGTCTGGTGATCAATATACATTTTCTGATTTTATTATTGAAGTCAAGATTGTTCATAACCCATCAGGGTCAGGAATAATTATTCCTACAGGTGCAAAATTTGAGGGAGTCGATGGATTGAATACCTGTCATTTATTTAGAACAGAACGCCCAAGAATAAATAAAAAAAAGCAAATAACTATTAAAATTGATGATACTATAGGTTGTGGATTTAAAGCAATAGCTATGGCCAAAATGTATAAGGCTGGTAAAACAGCCCATAATATTGCGTCTAATGCACTGAAAAAGGAGGGAAAGAAAATCGCTGATCAGTGTAAATTAAAATATGCTGAGCCATTAAGTTCTGATAAATTTGAAGTAATAGAGAGAGTCTTAAAATGCAGGATTTTTGTGTATAGTAATGATGGGGAAAGAGGATTCAGTGTGGTGCATAGACCTACTGAAGAAGATCGGGAAAAACCATTATATGTTTTAGGTTTCGATAGAATTGCTGAACATTATTTCTATGTACCCGAAGGTGTAATACCCTTAACATTACAAGGACTTAAACGCGATAATATCAGAGGAGATATTTTTTGTTCTAAATGTTACATCTTTGTAGATAATATCATACATCATCATGACAAAGAATGTTTGTATTATAATTGTAAACAGTGTTTGAAGTATGACTGTCCTGGTAAATTGCTTGATGGTGAAAAATTATTGTATTGTCAAGAATGTAACCGTAACTTTTACAATGCTAATTGTTTTGAAAGTCATAAGGAATTGTGTGGTAAAATTTATATTTGTCCAAAATGCAATACACGAGTAACACCCGATAAACGAAATCGAAATCATCATGAATGTGAAAAAATTCATTGCAAAGTTTGTTATGAATCATATAATCCTCTTGAAGGTAAGCATGATTGTTATATGAAACCTATTGTGCTTAAAGAACTAAAAGAAGGTGAGGAACCTAAAAATACACATACTATTTACTATGACATAGAAACTTACCAACACAACCACCAGATTAATCCTGACAATAATAACGAAGAAATAGACATGGTTCCATACATACTTGTAAGCACAGTTGTATGTTATAAATGTAGTGAAAAAGAATTGGGAGATGAACAATGTGAGAAGTGTATGGCAAAACGAACTGAAATTTTCCAAATAAATTTAAATGCGGAAGGTATCTATGAGAAATGTCCTGTTGATCAATTCCTAACGTATCTTGCTTCTTTTGCTGAAACGCATAAAGATGCTAATATAGTTGTCGCTGCCCATAATGGAGGGCGTTTTGATACCCAGTTCGTGTATAATAGATTGTTATTGAGACCAGAAGGCGATGCTGTTAAAGGTAATCCTATTAAAAGAGGCACAAATATCATAGCACTGACATCATTTAAAAACATCATGTTTAAAGATACACTTAATTATATGCCTTGTGCCTTAAAAGCCTTACCAAAATGTATGGGTTTAGACGGTAATTTGGAAAAGGGGTTCTTTCCCTATAAGTTTCTTACTCGACCTAATCTAGATTATGTTGGCCCTATTCCTTCTATAGATATGTTTGAAGTAGACAGAATGAATGATACTGAAACAAATGAGTTTATTGAATGGTATGCATCGTTTACTAGCCGGGATTATGATATTAAGAAGGAATGTATTAAATACTGTGTCCAAGATGTAGATATCTTACGGAAAAGTTTCGAAGCTTTCCGTAACATGTTTCGTGATATGTTTAAGATTGATTGTTTAGTTGATTGTTGTACTATAGCGTCTTTATGCTTTAGAATTTTTAAAACTACATTTTTAGAAGAGAATACAATAGCCCATCTAGGTCGAGGCGAACAGAAAAATTATTCTTACGAAAGGAGTTCAAATGGCTATAGGTTTTATGAACATTATACGGGGACAACAGTATTACTTCATGCTCGCAATGGTGGAGAAAGAGGCTTTAAATTGATGAATAAAGCAGCATTCCCTGATGGGTATGCTGAAGTTCCTGTTTCAAAATATAGACCTATCAAAGATGCCGATTTTATTCAACTTAGAAATCTAGTTGTAGACGAAACTCTAAAAACCAAGAATGAACAAGAATGGGAAGCGATGGATAATGCAGCTGAGCGCAATGGTACGGGACCTGTTGAGAAGAAACGAATAGTATATCTATTCCATGGGTGTGCATGGCATGGGCATCAGGGATGTGAAAAGGGAAAGACACGGCACGATGAAGCAACAGCTTTAGATATGTACACAATGACTATGGCACAGGAGAAAGCATATAAAGATAGTGGATTCGAAGTGGTGAGGGTATGGGAATGCGAATGGGAAACCATGAAAAAAGAAGGCAAAGTACGTTTCGTGACCTCTAATGATAATGATGATGATGCTAACAATGAGGGAGAAGAAGAAGAAGAGGGTTTAGGGCATTATGTTAATAGAATTGCGAATGATGTGGCCCACGGTAAACTTAATGTAGGTGAGGCTCTATATGGAGGAAGAACAGAGCCCTTCGTCTACTATTATCCTCCTACAAATGGAAAAACAAAAATTAATTACTTGGATTTTACATCATTGTACCCTTGGGTTCAGAAAACCCAGGCATTCCCTAGTGGGGTACCTACAAAATTGGTAGGGTCTGAACTACCTACCATTGAAACATTTAGTAGAGAGGTTAATAAAGAAAACTATTTTGGGTTAGCTAATGTCTGGGTCCTTCCACCTAATAAGCTCTATATGCCAGTTCTACCAGGAAGATACGATGAAAGACTCGTGTTCACGTTATGCAGGACATGTGCAGAAACGAAACAAGAAACATTATGTAAACACACTAAGAGACAACGTGAATTCCGTGGAGTTTATACTACACCAGAATTAGAATTAGCATTAAAGAAAGGATACAAAATCACCAAAATTAATGAGATATGGACATTCACACCCAAGATAGGATTGTTCACTGAGTATATAAAAGAATTCCTGAAGATAAAGACTGAGGCATCAGGTTTACCAGCAGGAATACCAGGGTTCGATAGTCCCATGTTCAATCAATTCATAGAGGACTTTGAAAGAATCGAGGGAGTGAAACTCGATAGAGAAAAGATAGAGAAGAATGCTGGGCTTCGTTTTATAGCGAAATTATGCCTTAATTCTCTTTGGGGAAAATTTGCCGAACGTGCTCCACATTGTGAAGATATTATCTGTCACACCGATGCTGAGGTATGGAAGTTGTTTAGAAGAGCCGATGTAGAAGTACAGGATGTCTCCTGTATAGGTAAGAGATATATTGTTTCTGTGAAGTATACTTCTCTTGCCGAGCAAACAACCAGAAGCACTAATATAGCTATAGCTGCTTTCACTACAGCTCACGCTAGAGTGAAACTATATAACCTTCTTGAGGAGTTAGGACAAAGAGTCTTATACTGTGACACCGATAGCTGTGTCTTTGTAACTGGGGAGGGAGAAACGGACCCTGCTGTAGGGAAATTTTTGGGTGATTTAACTGATGAAATAGGAGAGGGTAATAGTGCTGATGCCTTTGTATGTACAGGCCCTAAATCTTACGCTGTACGAATTATAAAAGAGGATGGGTCCATAGATCATATAATAAAGGCTAAAGGATTAACATTAAACAAAACAACTAGCGAAATAATTAACTTTTACACTATGCTGAAACTGGTCATTAATAACATGGATGATGATGATGATGAGAATGAACGATTGATAGATGAGGATGAAGAGCATTATTATTATTCTAAACTTAAGGAGGGGGGTGATATCACTGCAATAATAGCTGACGAAATGAGAACAAGAGGGGATACAGAGAGTTTGCATGGTAACGCTTATCATAAGGATGAAACAACAAACCCTCATGTAGAAATTAAAGATAAAGATATGGCGTTTAAAACTCCTACAATGAGATTTAAAGCTGATAAAAAAGGTAAAATGAAGATTCGCAAAGGTCTAAAGAGATTGAGAATGACTGGTAATAAACGCGTTCTTATTAAAAAATCCGCACGTACAATTCCATATGGCTTCAGAGGAATCCTCTTTCCCCTTATAGTTAAAGAAAGATCCAGTGTTCATTAAACTTTTTCTAAATAAAAAATGTAATATATATGAATGATTTTATTTTTCTATGTGTATTTTTATGATATTTTTAATAAAATATATATATAATTATACTATATATATATATATATATATATATATATATATATATTTATATATAATATATATATAATATGAATGATTTTATTTTTCTATGTGTATTTTTATGATATTTTTAATAAATGATTAAATAAAATTCTTTTCTTTCAAATCCTTGTTATAAAATAATAATAATAATAATAATAATAATAATAATAATAATAATAATAATAATAATAATAATAATAATAATAATAATAATAATAATAATATTAGAACTTGATTTTGTGTTATGTTTATCCAAAATGATACTCAAAAATACGAGTTGAATCAGTAGATCAATAGATCATGGATGGTCATGAGAGGGGACAGCGATGTGGCTAATAGTTGGCTTGCGATTTAGTGATTTACCGCTTTTAGGGTATGTAAACGTTACAATTTGTAAAAAATTTGACCTTAATCAATAGATCACGACTGGACAGGAGCGGAGTTGGATAGTGGCTTTGATTTAGTGATTTACTGCTTTAGGGTATGTAAAAACGTAAATTTGTAAGTTATAATAATAATAATAATAATAATAATAATAATAATAATAATAATAATAATAATAATAATAATAATAATAATAATAATAATAATAATAATAATAATAATAATAATAATAATAATAAAATTTACGAAACAATGCTGAAAAAAAAAAAACAAACTAGCTTTTTAGGATTCCTATAATTATCTACCGGACCCGGAGGCGTCGTTGCGATGATGCAAACCCAGAGCCGGACCCGAAGCCGGAGTCGCGGCCGGAGTCGAACCCTGCGCGGGCGGCGCAAACCTGGGGCTTGAGGCGTTGGCTAAAGACATGAAACAAAGATGAATGAACGCAATGAATCGGTGTTGATTTCGATGGTAAAGAAGACGCTGACGCTGGAGGAGATGTAGAAGGTGACGAAGGAGACACAGAAGAGATATTAACCCATTAGATCCCACTGTATGATATATTATACGCTATATATGATGGGATTTAAGAGTATAAAAAGAATTTTTTTTATTGTTGGTGTGAAGCAAGATTTCAAAAAAAATGTTTTTTCTAGCGATTTATGGCGACTTTTCCTGCTGTATTATATTAGCAACTACATGGGATGATTTTTTTCAGTGGCAAAATTTTCATGACGCAGATCTGTTGACACCTGTCAAATTTAAATTTTATATTTCTGTATTGATAAAATTTTCAAAACATAATATTATGTACTTTCATTTATTAGTGATTTTAGAGCCTAGTGAAGTTGCAAAAGTGCACATTTTATTGGTAAATCAAAACTAACTTTGAGTTATTTTAGTGTGTATGATATATCATACAGTGGGATGTGGCATTTACAATAAAGTGAGAAGAGTATATCTGTATTTGCTACCTTACTAAAAACGTAAATATATATATATATATATATATATATATATATATATATTATTATTATATTATAATATTATATATATATATATATTATATATATATTATATATATAAATATACTATACTATATATATATATATATATATTATATATGTAGGCCAAAAAAATTTACAGTGTGAAACATTAGTTTTTATAATACTATTATATATATATAATATATATACTATATAATATATATACATATATAATATATATATATAATATATATTATATATATATATATATAATATATATATATATATATATATATATATTCTAATCAAAAAAATGGCTAAAAGGAAACTGAATATTGTACGTGACGCGGAGGAAATCTTAAATATTCTAGATAATAAAGAGCAATCAGAAAATGTTAGTGCTGAAATTGATATGGCAGAACAAATTGAAATTGTTCTCCATACTCCACAAGATGGTCAGGACTCTGATAGAAATGATGCCAACAGCGATGTTGAGGAATCTTTTTCCAATATCAGGAACATTGGAAGCGGTGTTTTATCACAAGGAGCAGAGCTAAGGGCGGTGAGAAAAGAAGATAAGTGGGACATTCTAATAGACGAAGAAGAAATAGCATCAGAACCATCACATAATCCACCAAAAAGACAATGTACAACTACAAGTAAAAACAAAAAAAAAGTTAACAAAAATATACAGCAGTAGGATGGCTAAGTGTTTTTCTTTTATTCCGACGAAGCAGGTGTATAAAAAACGTAAGAAGTTTGCTTTGCCTGTGGACTTGGAAGGAGGAAAAACACTTAGTCATTCAAAACACGGTGCTGATGATTGGTTGGACGAACTGCAGGCTGCTAAGTGTAATCTCTAGGAAGCAAAAAACATCATCATCATCACCAGTCAGCTGCCACTGGTTTGGTGGTGGTAATGGTAGTGGTGGTTGTGGTGTTTGCTGCTCGTGAACTA
>JABUQX010101443.1:0-7500 GCA_015478945.1 Trachelipus rathkii | reverse complement strand
TTCTCTTTAGAACTCTAGAACTCTCATTTTTGGTAGCTGACATCTTTCCAGAGAGTCCTCCACAGACTTCGCCCATCTCTTCTTCTTCGGTCTTTCCCTTGGTCTTCTACCCTCTGGAGTCATTCCGACTTCTTTTCGCAGTCTGTCCTGCTCCATCTCTCCAGATGTTCCACCATCTCAATCTTCCACATCCATCTTCAGTAAATCTCTTCACCCCTATTTCGTCTCTATTACTTCATCCTTATTCTGTCTCTCCTACTCTTTCCAATCATAGTTTTTAATACCCTCATCTCTGCCGCTTGTATTCTACTCTCCTCTCTTCTCGTTGTTGTCCATGTTTCCACTCCGTACAGCAGTGTAGGAGTCAATAAACTGTTAAAAATCACTTTTTTAACCTCTATTCTGATGTTTCTATTATTCATCATGGGGTATACAGCTTTCATAACTAATCCATAATTTTCCATTCTTTTCTCTTTTCTCTTCTCCACTTCCTCCCTTTCTGTTTAAAACTTCTCCGAAATATTGCAGGTTCTACCGCCTTTAACTCCTCCCCTCTCACCACCATCCTCATCTCCTCCTCATTTCCTCCGGTTATTGTTAATATCTCTGTCTTCTGTAAGTTCATTCTCATCCCTGCTTCCTCCAACTTCTTCGCAAACAACTCCACCACCTTTCGAATCGTCTCCTCTCTCTCGTTCCAACATGCCAAATCGTCCGTATATGCCATTATGTCCCCTTCAAATTCTCCCAGTCTCTCCCTCACTTTCCTTATCACCACGTCTAAATATAATATAAACAGCAGGGGCGCTAAAACACTCCCCTGCTTCACTCCTGTTTTCACCTCAAACCATCTATCGTTCACGCACTCGGTTCTAACATTACAACAGCATTTCTCATACATACTTTCTATTGCCTTCTTTAATCTACCCCTCACTCCATAACTCCTCTCCATAGCTCTTCAGAGCTTTTCCTTGGCACCGAATCAAATGCCTTTTGCAGAACCGATGAACGCTACATAGATCTCTTGGCATATTCCAGCATCTTCTCCAAGACCATTCTTAGTTTGGAATAAGAGGTCCGTCGTTCCTCTTCCTCTTCTATACCCGTACTGTTCTCTCCGAGTCTCGGGCTTACCTTCCTCTCAATCTCCTCTCCTATATTCTTTCGTATATTTTCGCCAGATGATCCATCAGTGATATATATATATATATATATATATATATATATATATATATATTATATATTATATATATATAATATATATATATATATATAATATATATATTATATATATATATATTATTTAGTATAATATATTATATATATACTCTATATATACATTATATATATTATATATAATATATATATATTATATAATATATATATATATATATTATATATATATAATATATATATATATATATATATATATATATATATATATATATATATATAATATTATATATATATATATATATATATATAAAAAAAAAATTATAATATATAAATTGTTAATTTAATGGATTAAATAAAATGTCACTTCTTAAGATCACAACTCAATTCTATTTTCTGGGTTGGTGGGGTAAAAAGTTTTTATTTTTAAATATTTATTTTTCTATTTGTACTTTTTACGTCAAAAACTCCTAAACACTATAATGTAATTAGAAAAAAAGACATTAAATTTGAGAATCAGATAGGCATTTTTTTTTGAAGAAGTATTAAAATAAAAATCTCAAATTTTCGTTCCAAAAGATGCAGAGTTGATGTCCCTATAATTGATTAAATATGAAGCAGAATGTTCCATTGTTAGATTTCAAGTATTCCGAGCTAAAAAGAATACACCAAAAAGGGACATACGTCTACAATATGGGACAATATATTTTGGTATTGGATTGCATTTATTTCGAGACCATAAGCACCCGATTAAAACGGAATGAAAAAGGTAGAAAAAATTGTCTTTTGAAACAAAATGGGGCAAATATTAAAAAAATATCCCAAATATTAAATAGGTGATCCAAATACGGTGGAGTATGTTCCTTTATTTTATTGCAAGTATTTTATGACATAGAGTATCCAAGTGAGATATTTCTTCCATATTTAGGATATTTCTTCTAAAATTGGAAAGATATTTCAAATATGGGACAGGATGTCCAAATTTTAGATTGCAGATGTTTCGAGTCAAAATATAATCGACTGGAAAAAAATGGAACTCAGAAATAAAATGGCCCAAGCATAGAACAAATATTCCAAATATCGGAGATATTATAATTATATTACAGGTACTCGGCCCAAAAAATACACGACTACAAAATTTTTCCCATATTTAGGATTTTTGTCCCAAATATGGAAAGACGCTACAAAACTGGACAGATGTCAAAAACATGAAACAGAATGTTCAATATTGTATTAGATGTGTTCCGAGTATTAAAAATATTGGACACATTTTTCATGTTTTGGGTTTTTGCTCAAATATGGAAAGATGCTCTATATGGGACAAATGTTAAATATATATATATATATATATATATAATATATATATATATATATATATATATATATATATATATATATATATATATATATATATATATATATATATATATATATGGGACAGAATGTCTTAGGGCCAAAAAACTCAGACTAGTACAAAATAAATGTCTTATACCTTTGAAACTTTATGTAAATTTTCATCCAAACTTGTTTAGGGTTTTACTTCTTTTTAAAAAATTTTGGACAATCATTTAACGGAAAAAATAGTTCTGGCAGTTTTGATCAAATTTACCCAGTTAAATGTAGATTGAAAAGTATTTAGATGAAATTTAATGTAGATTGAAAAGTATTTAGATGAAATTAAATGTAGACTGAAGAGTTCTTAGATGAGATTTGATTCAAATATTATCAGTATGAAACTGGTATAAGGTGACTCGAAATATAAGACTTTTAATAACAGTTTGTACATAAATATAGTATCTGATATTTCTTTGGTTTATACATTCAATTCAATTATTTTAGAGAAAAAAGTATTAAAAGAATAATTTAAATTAAAAACTTTATTAAATATATATTGGCAAAAGTTTGAAAATGTACCATCAAAATCCCCTTCCTCCAAGAGAGAAAAAGGTTTATGCAAATTTCTGTTAATTTTTTATTTAATTTTTTTTTTTTTTTAAGGGAAAATGTTTCACTAAATAATTATGCAGCCTTAATTTTGTAAGAAAAAATGACGAAATATTTACGTACTCATAAATACTACTTATTTTTGAAGTAAAGCATTTAAACCTTTGTATCTTTCATAGTTAAAATGGGTTTTATTGTCTTTTCTGTTCGGCAACCGGAAAGAGGTATGGTGAAAATTTTAAGTAGGATCAAATTAAAGTTAATATTTTAATGTTAATCATTTTCAAAACTAATTTTTTTTTAACTTGAACCAAATTAAAGATAATATTTTAGTGTTTATCATTTTGAACAGAAAAAATCCTAGCCAGAACCAAATTGAAGATAATATTTTAGTGTTTATCATTTTAAAAACTTTAAAAAATCTTAACTGATCAAATTAAAGATAATATTTTAGTGTTTATCATTATGAAACTCTAAAAAAAATTAGAATATTTAAAGGGTTTATTTAGTCGATTTTTACATACGTGTATTGCCTCATAAAATAACGAATACTTTTTAAAATGCAACTTTTATTTTAAATTTATATAACACATACCCCAAAATAACCATATTAAAATAAAAATAATAAGAGTATGGTAGGCAATTAATATGGTAGTAACACCTAAATGAATTATTAACAAGTAGGTATTGATTGTTAAAAAAAAAAAAACAGTTACTTTATTCTGTGAAATAAAATTAAAATTGTACCAATTTTTTTTTTTAAATTGGTTTTTAATTAATAATTTATATTAACATTTATTCAATGTATTAAATAACCAATGATAGATACAAGAGCAAATTAAAGTAGAAATAAAACATTTCGGTTCCTTTTAATAAAATACATAATAAAATAATGAATATAATATAATAAAATATATAATAATAATAAATAATAATGAAATAATATTTTTAAAATTGTAACAATAATAATAATAATAATATATAGCAATAATAATATAATATATCAATAATAAATAATAATATATAATAATAACAATATATACGACGAAACAATAATAACAATAAACAAAAAAAATATAAAAATAATAATAATAATAATAAATAATAATAATAATAATAATAATAATAATAATATAATAATAATAATAACTCAATATCAATAATAATAATAATAATAATAAAAAATAATAATAATAATAATAATAATAATAATAATAATAATAATAATAATAATAATAATAATAATAATAATAATAATAATAATAATAATAATAATAATAATAATAATAATAATAATTAAATAATAAAAAATAATAATAATAATAATAATATAATAATAATAAATTAATAATAATAATAATATAAATAATATGAATAATAACTAATAATAATAGAAAATATGATATTTAGAAACATGAAAAATAAGAATGAAAGTATAAAAAAATATATATGATTTTATAGAAATGGAATCCATTTCCTCAAGGAAAACTATACACATCCGAATGAAAATATACAATAATATTTTTTTATATATATTTACCAATTTGCTAAAAATTGTTTTTATGCTTTGCTGAAAATATTTAATACTGTGATAAGAATTAATTAAATTTTGAAGTAAATTTTTTTGACTTGGCAACAAAAGTAATTTCGATACATTTATGAGATTCATTATATTATATATAATAATATATATTATATATATATATATATATAATATATAATTAGTATATAATATATATTTATAGATATTAAATTAATATGGTAAATATATAGATATTTATATGTTATTTCGATTTGATCTTATGTAGATGATATGCCCAATTTTTAGGACTCGTACAAAAGGGTCATAATGAAAATTTAATCCTCATGCATATTTGTATATAAAAAAAATAATTAAAGAAAAGCAAAACATTGAACCTTCAAAAAAACTCAAATCTTATGACACATTTTAATGAAATATACAATTTTTTTAAAATATCATTAATATACTGATGAAATATAATTTAAAAAGTATGCGTACTTCTACTCTAACTTAACCTTAACGACTTTAACTTTAAATTTAACTCTAGATTATAAACTTTACTTTAACTTTATATAAACTTGATTGCTCAAACTTACTTAATAAATTTTTATTCTCTTAAAAACAACAAGGTGAAACTGAACAAATTTGAAAGTTTGCTAGAATGAAACTTTTGTACCGGGTTTCAAACAGCGTGGCATATCATCTACATAAGACACTCTATATATATATATATAAATCAGTCATATTAATATTATATATATATAATAATATATATCATATATATATATAATATATATTATATATATATATATATATATAATATATATATATATATATATAATATAATATATATTATATAAATATAGTATATATATATATACATACATATAATATATAATAATAGCTATATAATATTATATAATATAATATAAAATTAATATATATATAATATATTATATATATAATATATATAGTATATATATGGGATCTTTCGTGTTTTCTGGACTGTTGAATTTTTCAGTGAAAATTTGCAGTTATAAAACCTTTTGCACTCAATCCAAAAAATGTATTTCTTTTTCTCGAGAAATTAGTAGAAGTACAAAAAAATTAGGATAAAGTTATGCAAATTGCATAATAAAAGCTATTTCCTGGACCGTTATTATTTTTATCCAATGTCATACAAGAAATGAGTAAAATAAATTTGTATTAAAAAGACCAACGAATTATAAGAAATGAGCTTCACCAAATACTGAAAAAATATAAAATAATCTGGTATACATAAATACGGCTTGATGAAAATATGATTAGTTTTCTCGAATTATGCATATGTGACAGATGTCAATTTTATACTTTTATTGGAATTAATGTCTCAATACAATTTAAAGTGGATTTTCTAAAATCTGGTTAGTGAAGACGGAGCTATAAAGTTTTTCCAAAATTATAATATCATTCCAAAGAGTAAAAAAGGGAAAAGGCATCATGAAATAGTTATAAAGTGTAAATATGAAAAAATTTGGCGATGCCAAAAACAAGTTGTATGAAACTCGCCAATTAGAGAAATACATGCTTATAACTCAAAATAAAGTTAAGTAAAGTAATTTCTTATATATACTCATAAGGAACTTACATCTATTAAATTCCTGCGAAGAAGATTAATAAATTCAAAATACAGCATAGATTGTCTAACTTGTTACATAAACAGAAGATTGTATTTCGCTTGGAGTTATGTAGTTTATGTTATTTTTGCGCTTAACTACAAAGTATATAATGTATATTATACCTTTTCCCTGTAATGTTATCCAACATGTTACATAAACACAAGATCATAATTCGTAAGGAGTTATGTAGTTTTTTCAATTTTTTATGCAGTATTGCTATGTATATTTTATATATTTTCTTAATGATATTAAACAAGTTACTTAGAAACAAGATTTTAATTCGTTAGGATTCATATAGTTTTTGTAGTTTTGGCGTGGTATTTTAATGTATATATTTCCCTCTAATGTTATTTAACCTATTATATGAACGCAAGATTATTTCGTTAGGAATGATATAGTTTAGGCAGTTTTTGCTTGGAACTACAATGTAAATATTTTCCCTCTAATGTTATTGAATCTGTTACATAAACACAAAATTGTGTTTCGTTAGGAGTCATATTGTTTTTGTGTGGTATTACAATGTATATGTGTTTTCCCTCTAATGTTATTCAACCATTTAAATAAACGCAAGATTGTATTTCGCTGGGAGCCATGTAGTTTTTGTGTAGTATTACAATATATATGTATTTTCCCTATAATGTTATTCAACCTGTTACATAAACGAAGGATTGTATTTCGTTAGGAGTTATATAATTTGTGTAGTTTCTGCGGGGTACTGCAATGTATATATTTTTCCTCTAATGTTATTCAACCTGTTACATAAACACAATATTGTATTTCGTTGGGAATCATATAGTTTGTGTAGTTTTTTGCGTGGTACTACAATGTACACATTTTCCCTCTAATGTTATTCAACCTGTTACATAAACACAAGATTGTATTTCGTTAGTAGTTATATAGTTTGTGTAGTTTTTGCGTGGTACTACAATGTACACATTTTCCCTCTAATGTTATTCAACCTGTTACATAAACACAAGATTGTATTTCGTTAGGAGTTATGTAATTTCAAAAATCAAATGAAAAAAGATCCGTCGTTTTAAAAAGTTTGTCTCATAACTTCCTCAAATACTTGTTAACGAACAAACGAAAAAACACAGCAAGAAAGGGATAGGATTAGATCAAGGCTCCAGGGGTCAGGGTCCTATGGAGACAGGGTTCTATGGAGGTAGGGGGGAAAAAGTTTACCTTATTATGAAGTAATTT
>JABUQX010101442.1:0-12500 GCA_015478945.1 Trachelipus rathkii | reverse complement strand
TTTACATCCCAAGTAAAAGGCCTCTTGGGACTCAAAATAAAAACCCACGATCTCGTAGACACCTGGGTAAAAGTTTTTCAAAACATAAGTAAAACTCGGTGGCAGGACTTGATTCTCGGGCTCACATCTTTTATTGTGCTGCTTCTTATGAGGAAGATGAAAGACTTGAAACGTTTCAAGAAGAATGAAAATGACCTTCCTTATCAAAGAGCTTACAAATTTGCCGTCTTTTTAATCTCTGTGAGTAGGAACGCCATCGTAGTAATTATCGCTACTATTATATCAGCTTGTTTAAATAGCGATCAGCCTTTCACTATAACAGGTTTGTTTGAATTGTTTGTAAAATCATTAATTAGTCTAAACTTTGGAGTTTTTACCTAGTTTCTAGATTTAAATCATAAACTAACTGGTCTGAATTTGTTAAGTTTCAATTTGTTAAAGTACAAAACTTTTAAAGTTTTGACCTAGTTTCTAGATATAAAGATAATATCAATAAAAGACTGTTGGTGGGGTAGAAAGTTTAACTAAATCTGCTAAATAAAATCCTTGTTGCATGTGAGAACTTAATTTTATTTTTTGAGATGTCAAAATATATTGTTCATTTGCTGCATGCCTTTTTTTTTTTTTTTTTTTTTTTTTTTTTTTTTTTAGTTAGTTAGTTAGTTAGCTATAGATAAAGTGTCCATGAAATGTACTTTTATCTGCAAGAGTGACATATCCTAACTTTCAAATCTCTTCGCGAGAAAGCGCTAGTGTCCCCATGACTGCCCTATATTTTGCATGGGAATATCAGATCATTACGTTGTTTTATGCAAGATTAAATTAGTATGGAAAGAAGTGGAGAGAATTAAGAGTAAGAGTTAAGTAAAGGAACAACGGTTTAAGTATGTACGATTAGTATCAGGTATCAGGCACCTAAAAAAAATAGTATCGGTATTCGGCCTCTTCTGGTATCGGTACATCCCAAATGAAGAAGTTAATAAGGAAAAATATGCGAGAACACTTGTAGGTAAATTATTTGAATGTGAACAAGATGAAACCGAACAAATCTGGATGTAAAGGAAGGAAGCCATTGTTAGTAGTGCAAGAGAGGAGTGTAGGTGTGCTAAAGTAGAATGCAGGAATGTCATTAGTGAGTGGTGGAATGAAGAGGTTAAGCCCAAGCGGTTAAAAGTCTAAAAAAAAGAGACGTAGTTGATGTGTTTAGAAGTTAATGCATGAATTCTCGAAAGAAAAGGTGCATGTAGAAATATACAAGGAGGAAAAAAAGAAGTACTAAAAGAGTAGGGGAAAAAGAGAAATGAACCCAGTTTGGAAAGCAGGATGAATGGGGAATGTACAAAGAAATAGGAAGCTCTTCAGGGAGAAAGTAGGAAAGGTTAAGGAAGAGAATAAGGGTTATGATCTTTGTAGAATAATGAATAGTGATGGTATTTTCGTGACTGATGAAATGGATGCTGAGAAGAGCTATGAGGAAAATTTGAAAATCTGGCCCATAACATAGAATAATAAAGTTTGTACAGGTGGATTAATGGACTATTATTATCAAAGAGTTGAGTGATCATTTTGTGCGGTGAGGGTTTCGGTTTCGGACTGATTGAAAAAGCAGTTTGAAAGAGTTGATAAGCAATGGCAACATTAAACAATCATTACCTTGGCACATTCGGTGAACATGAAGAAATGTACGACTGTATGTCTTTTCTGGTAAGTTTTGAAAAACAATTAGTCAAGAAGTAATGCTGACGCTGAGTAGCACAGATCAAACAGCATACCATATATATAAGGGTTAAGTGATAAGGGGAGCTGTAGGCGAGACATTAGATTATATTGACGTGTTGTAGGAAGATGCATGCCCTGATATTTTAGTGAGAAAAGCGAAGCAGTATGTCAAGTGACTAAGGACCTGCATTGAGTGAAGAACAGGGATGCATTTAGGAGTGTCCTTAAGGATATGTGGCATCAAATTACAGTGTCACAATGAGTGAGAAATGAGAAAGAAGATTAAATTTAATGTAGGTTATATGGACTTGCAACAGGCTTATGATAGGATTTATAGGGAAACTCTTTGGCTAGGTGCTAACGCGTTATACGGTGTAGGTAGAGTAGGCCCTTCTGAAATGGAAATCAAAAGTATGATATGGTGATAGTGAATCGATGAATGTTACAGAATAAATGAAGTGTAAGGGAATGATTTATATTCAATAGAATGGAGTGTGGCACGCTGATTTATGTCTTCATTCGCCGCTTATGTAATTTGCTATATGGGATGGGTGATGAAAGATTAGGAAGGTAATGTTTTAGACATGATGCAGAGAATGGTGGAGAGTGCCCTTCTTATATTGTACGTGGATGATTTGGTTTTTTTGTGGCGAATTTGAAGAGAGTTTGATAGGATTAGTAGAGTGGTTTGGCAGATACATAATATATTAAAGCTAAATATTTAGCATAAGTAAGGTTATGGTAGTAATGCAATTAAATCCTTGGTGAATGTAAGAAGAACTAAGTCTGCGCTAAGGTTCTGGAATAAGGTATGTTGCTTAGATGTTATATGTATATTAGTGAAATTATGGTATGAATAATAGGATAGATCTAAGTTCGATTGATCAGACTGGATAATCTTACGGGCCGTAGATCAATTGAGAATAATTGATAGTATGAGGACATGAATGTGTTTCTTAAGAGAGTTGTGTGGGGCTTGAAGAAAGCGTAAATGAGAGCAGATTAAGGAGAGTTATTAAGATGCGTCTTGGTCATTTTTCGAAGGACAGATGCATAAGTCGGTTGGACTTAAGCGAATTATAGTGGTGGGTGTGCTCTGCTGAAACCGACTTGCTGCCGGATACCAGAAGCAAAAAGTGGATGAGTCAGGAAAGGAAGCCTGGAGGCAGGAAGCGAATGTGAGTACCCTTGATAGAGGTAGAAGAATGTGCCATAATAGGGAGTGAATTGACGCGAGTTTGGTGAGGCGGAATTATGGCCCTGGCCACAGGGGATGACTAACTTATAATTGGCGAGGATACCACAGTGAGAGTCCGTTCCCCCCCCCCCCCCCCCATGGTGACTGTGAAACCCAAGGCGCGGAATTTTGATATGTAAAGAACTCCATATAAAGGACAGAGGTCTCAATTGGTTCTAATGTTTCTTCTTTCTCGAATGCTCTTTTCTTAAATTTTTAAGACCGTGCATGTATACGCACCCAAATGCGTATTTGTGTAATGTGACACGCGAAGAGAGGAGAGGCAGACTGCAAATCCTATCCTGAAAAAAACACTTAATTTTTGGTTGTACCATTGTCTGCTACAAAAATAGTGATATGTTTATTTCCAAATGAAAGCTAAATTAAAGAATGGCGAATCAAAATTAGATCTGAACTTATGTATTTTTGGTATGTATTTGTTGTATCACTGGGACATCGAACCGGTTTGCCAAACATGGAGGCTTCTCATATTACCGATTACTGATGGCAAATACCAAAAGAGCTTCGCCGGGGAGATTAGTGTCGCCAGCGTTCCAGTGAGAGACAGGTTTTCATCCTTCCCTCATTGCACGTGTTTTAGAAAATCATTGCCCATTGAAGATGCCTATTTCTCAAGGCCAAATTAAAGACATCGAATCAACTTAGTCTGAACTTATAATATTTTAAGGCAAAAACAAATATTTATAATTATTATTATTATTATATTATATTATTATTATTAATTTTTATTATTATCTATATTATTATTATTATTATTATTTTATCATTATTAGTTGTAGTAGTAATATTTGGTTGTTTTAAAAGATTTTGTTTATATGGTTATATAGTTTATTTTTTAATAAAAAATTTTATCGTATATATTTCATTAATTATCTATTATTATTATTATTATTACATTATTATTATTATATTATTATTATTAATTGATCATTATTATTATGTACCTTCCTTTCTTTCTGTTCTTTCATTTTCTTCCTCTTCCTAATCTTCCGTCGTAAGGTGCGTGACTAGCATCAGAAAAGAAAAGCACTAGAAGAATATGACAAAAGTCGAATAGGAAAGCCCAGCCTTACCGCCCCCCTCATTACCCATCAATTAGTGAGAGCTCGTCACAGACAGAAAAGCCACACTAAGAACTTCATGGGACCGCGACGGGACCCCCCCCCCCCACTCTACTATGGTAAATCGTCAATGTAAGGGTTCATCCCTTGCCACAACAAGCCCACAACCATGCTCCCATGCAAAACCCCGCCATTCATCTCCTGATCAGTGCACCTTTAATTCTCGCCTCTGCCAAAACTCACATTTCTCTCCTTATATATATATATATTCATCCGACTCAAATCCACTTTCCCTTCGGTCTCGCAGCCGGTCGGTTCCCCCCAGCGACACTCACCACTATACATCCGCTTAACCAACCGAGACTCATTCCATCCATCCTTTCCACAATGACCAAACCATTCTCAACATACTTTCATTTCATATCCTACTCACTTTACCCCCTTCTTCAACACCACACAAGTCTCATAAATACGTTCATTCCTCATTTAACCAATTCTTCTAATAATAAAGCTTATTCTTCTGAGTTCTTATATTGGCAATTTGGTTACAAAGTTCTTTACTTTTAATTTTTCTTATTTTCAGTTCAGTAAGCTGATTATTTATTCAAAAGACTATTTTCTGTTACCTATTGCCCTTAGAACTGCAGTGTAGTTTTTGTTTCATTAAGGTTAATTACATATTTTTTACATACTTTGCCCTGATTGAAATAGCATAGTAAAGGAAACGCTCTACCCTAAGGTATCTGTCAAGTTTTGCAAATTTATTATAAAAGATAAGATGAAATGATGCTAGAGGACACATAAATCGAAAAGTTAAAAAAAAAAATAAATAAATAAAAAGATAATAATTGAATGTTTGAATTGAGTTGTGCGGAAAAGCAATACTGCTCCAGAAAACTCATTCTGAGATATTTGCAAAATTAATTTTTGTTTCCATATATAATTGCATGCTCAAATAACAAGTTCGCTGTACATATGCTAAATACAGAAGGTCTCAACATACAGCACAGAAGAATGTATTTGTACTAGTTCTTCATTTATGTTTAGTTCTGTGCTTATATTAGATTTTATGCGTTTGTTGGGAAAAATGACAGACTGACTGTGGACTAATTTTGTTTTCCCACCCACTGCTTTACTTAAAGTACAAAGAAAAGTGCGAATGGGAAAATTTGGTAAAGCATTCAAAAATTCAGATATACCATTGGTGCTAAAACTGAGAGAAAGAATAAATTTCCTGTAGTATATTGCTTTGTAGAAAAAAAAACCCTTGTGGATATTCAGAAGAATTGGTGCTAATATAAGTACTTAAACAAGCACATACACAATAATATATTATTCTTAAGGCTCTTGAATATCTTTTATGTAAGATAGGAGGAGATAAAACTTTAAAAATTTCAATTGTGCAAACTATTGTGGTGCGTAGAGCCGTTATTGGAGAAGGAAAAAAAATCATTCAACAAAACGGTGGAGAAAGAAATATGAAAATTGAAAGGGAAATGTCCCAAATTTTATGCAAGTGCTTCAAGCGCAATACATAATGGCTCATTAGTGACAGAGGAGAAAATAAGTCTAGTGTCAATTGTTGTTAGTGTTTTTGAAAATGATAGATTGATAGAAACCACACTCATGAGGAATCTTTGAGACTTGTCTTTTGTGTTTACTTAGTGACTCTTAGAACTATTCTTGATGATATTACAGAATTCATTTTACAAATGAGATCCTAACAGTGTCTACTTACAGAATCAATTATTATTGCATATCTTTTATACTCCATTTATCCTAACCCCAACTACAATTCATTCAACAAAATCATAACAATAGCTATGTTAGTGAAACTCAACCTAACCCGAAGGATCTTGCCACCTTATGTTAGTATTATCATTCAATATACGGTTGAAAACTATGCACAAATATTATTCAATAAAAATTCCATATATGCAAAAACAATTTCAAAATATATCATAGCACAATATGAGCAGAAAGGCCAAGTAGTTGACCGAGATCATGAAAAGTAGTTGACAACCAATGATAAAAAATCTGATCAACGTGCTATGAAAAATTCTGTTGAGGAAAGAGAAACAAACACATAAGGGGTGAAACCCCCATATGAAGAGTTCACACCAAAGATTCATAAAATAGTGATCAAATGATATATGGTAGAGTGCAGAATAAGGGAGAAAAGTAGATGGAATGGAAATATAATGCGGAGCTCCATATAATTTAGTGTGGCGTGAAAACACTCCGAACCCCAAAAAAAAAACTCATGCCCCAGTATGATATCAGTCTGATGACACGTAGCCAAAATGAGTGACTATCTATGGAGACATTATTTATTATTATATTAACTAATATTTAATATTTAATTATTATATTATATATTATATATTATTATATATTATTTATTTTATTTAATTATTAAATTTATAATATTAATTATATATTTATAATTAATATATATATTATATATTATTATTATTAATTTATATTATAATTTAATTATTATAATTATATAAATATCTCACCGCTCACATATATATATCCCTAGATTGCGGGGTGAGTGTGTAATCATATACACCAGAACAGAAAAGCTAGTTATAGAAGAATATGACGCAATAAATATAAATAAAATTGTCGAACAAATTAAGACCACCCCCACCCCCTCCCACACCCCCACTACCATCCCACTTCTTACCGTGCCCACTTTATACCCTTTAAGCTGAGAACCTATGTCTCAGCTCAGAAAATAATCCAACCCTACCGTTTCACGAACTGCAACGTCTACCCTCGCGTGTTAAAGTATATCTCGTCTAAATCTAAGGCTTCAATAGACCCCTGGAAAATGGCCCACAACCAGTAACCTCTCACAAAACACCCACCAGTACTCACTCCTATTATACCACCCTTTTTCTCGCCCTTCATGCCAACACCGCATTTACGTCTCCTCCAGGCAGTCCTTTACTGATAATAATATATATCCACTTTTTCTTCGATATCTCCCAGCCCTGCAGTCGATTTCTAAGCACATACTCACCACTACTAATGATACATCGCCGCTTAACCAACCGACTATACAATCCATCATTTTAAATAAACAAAGACCAGAAGCCTTCTCAAATGTATATTGCTCGTTCAATATCCTTCTCTCATGTTACGCTTTTCTCCTCACCCACAACACTTCTCAGCTTCTAATATGTTCATTCCTCATTTATTAATCCTTCTCACACCTAGAGTAATTCTTGATTATTATATATTATCTATTATTATTTCATTATATTATTATTATTCCATCTACACACTTTAATATTTACTCAAATTATTATTCTTAATTATAATTGTATTTCACAGTGCATTATTATTCCTCCCATTAATTACATGACCAAATAATACCGAGAACCAACTATTATATCATTATTAATATATCAGGATAATTTCCCACAGCATGGCGTAGATATAGAACCATGTATCATAAACATGCACAGAAATGACGATACGCCGTAAGGTAGAAAGGGCGATGTTCGTATAATTCCGAAACGAATTCCCCATCACACCTGTTCCCCCCAACCCCGCCCACACGCTGAGGTACGACTCTCTACCTCAACCGATATCCACTACACAACAGACAAAATTCTAAAACTCATACCCATTCACGCTGAACGAGTCCTGCCCGATCGCCAGCCCACAAAAAAAAAAAATCTATCCCTCAGCTTTACGAACACACACCCCGACATCCAATCAACTCGTCTCACTCTTCCTTCGTCAGATGCACAGGTTATACACTCCCTCCAAACCCCAATACTCTCTACACACTTTTCAGCTCCACACTAGCTGCTATTAGCTGCACCTGTTCCTGTTTCGTGATGCTGTCCAAACTCCTAACGAAGTGTGTATGCGATGATTGTTCAGACATTCATTTACTAATCTCAATCACTTTTTCTTTGGTCTCCCAGCCGGCGCGATTCCGCACAGCACACTCCTTATTACATCCGCTTAACCAAACAGACCATGCCGCACTTCACTCAATCCATCCATTTACACCTTGACCATACGACCCAAAACCAATCATCTCTCAAATTACCCCGCATGCTATTTTCAATCAGTTCCTACCTTTGCCTTCATATCACGTACGTACTCCTAAGTCATCACTGACCCCCGCTAACACGTCCATTTCCTCATACTTTTGATGTACACCAACATGAACCTGAGATTTATCCATCCTGAACAGGTCACGTTAGATCGTGAGTCACACACACTAACACCTCTTGTTCCACCACATACTTTCACTCTCTCACCTTACACCCCCAAATCTAACTAAATACGAGTAATACAACATACCCTGCATTCGCGCATATCCATAGCCCCGGCATTTAAGATTTAGGTCCTTGCCATTCTCCAAAAGGTTTAATTTACACCATCCACCACTTACTATCCTTATAAAAACATTTACTAACCTCTACACAATAGCATTCACCTGTTCTTTTTCACCTCCAACATGTCGGGCCCTAAATATATTGAACTCGGCATAATTGTTCAAATTTTACTTCACTACATCCAACATGCATTTCACAACGCCAGATTCTTCTCACCCAACTGCCCACCACTTTACTCTTAATCTACATTACTTTCAAACTCCTCCTTTACACACCTTGCCAAACCCCTCTTACCAAGCCTCTCAAACCTTATTCAAATTCGCCACCAAAACCAAATCATCCGCGACTACAATAAGCAGGCCGTACCACAAAAAATCCACTCTCTTCCACCTCTCCATCAGTTCAAGTAACACCCCGTAACCCTTACTTCCACACTCTCTACACACTTAGTCTTTTAATGCCTTCACTCTCATCACCCCAAATCCCTATATTGGCTAAGTTACATAATTAAACAAAACACAAGACAACATATTTTTATCAGCAAACAAGAAACATAACCATGCATCGACCTGCGCCTCATATCCATACTATTAATATATAAAAGAATCTACAACCAATCCCCATTCCACTCCGCATTAATCTTACACACGACTTACTATCCACCGGACAGACATCCTACCATAATTTTTGAATTCCAATTCAGAAGCGCCCATAAAAAGTCAAGACTCAAACCAAATGCAAGTTCCATAAAAACTTTAATACCCACAAAAAACTCTATATATATACAAATTATTAGTTATTTCATCGTATACTATTATCTATATAATTATAACTCTGATTTATTATCGATTTATTATTCCTTATTCCTACTTATGGCAATATTCCAACTTATTAATTATCTAATACATGACAAATTATAACTAAACTTACATTTTAAAAGATATAGGCGATTCTGATTTATTGAAACAAAAAAACTATCGTCTCTTTAGCTTCTTCAACACAAGGAACATACGAAATAAGCATTGGGAACAAATTGCAATTTGGCGGAACTCATTTTGCCAAGCGCTTCACTACGACGCGAGTACACGACTGGATCTTTTTCTTCTAGTAACAAGCCAGCGTAAACTCCAACAGCGGTGCTTCGAACACCGCAGGAGCAGGAATTAGTTACCGGAGTTTGATGATCGTCGTACTGCTTTCTAGAGCACCAATCCTGCCACCAGTCTCTAAAACTCCCTTAACTATCACGCATAAATTAACTACTTATAGCGACTATGCTTTGCAGATATATTAACAAGAGCTGAATGTTAGAGAAGTAAACTTGCATTGAATTGATACCTAATTCTTGAAAGAACGATTATTTAATTCACTTATTACAACAATAAAAAACTTTTATTTTAAATACATATATTGACAGAAGCTCTCCCACTCTCACACTTGTAAATTAGAATTTATTAAAAAAGCATATTTCGCGTACGATTTTTATAACTTTAATACCAGACTATAACTGCTCAAAATGCATCGATAGGATGTTATTCTTGTTGTTAATCGTTGGAGCCATTGACTTTAGCAGATAATATTCACTGGACTGCATTTTGGCGCAGTATTATGTGCCTGCGGTAATCTTATCTGACTAGGCAATTCTTAGTATCATGACATATGTCCCAATTGGAAAGTTCCGACACAAACTGAAGACTCAAATGAACTAATCCTACATGCGCCGTTTCCATTCCCTGGTCTTGCATTATTTGCGAAATTGGAATACCGCGGATATCATTCGTGCGAGCCATGCAGTTAATCTAGTACGCTTCTTCATCGCAGAATTGCAGCATTCATCCAGACCATTAAAAACACTTACAATAATTCTCTGAATTGGGACACTTAAGTTTTCCTCATGATGTTAGCCCTCCTTTCTTTCGACATATCATAAATACATCTCTGTATTGCTCTAGTTTGACTCAAAAAGTTCAGATACTTGACTTATTATATCAACATATTTAGTATTAATAATTGTAAGTTAGTTTGCATGCACGCCTCTTTCAAATCCACCAGCTTAATTCTGCTTTTAACTTTTTATATACTTTTATTTAACGATCTATCCATAAGGTGTAAATGGGTGGTAAATCACTGACTCTAGAGCCAAAGTTGAATTGAACCTGTTGGAATCCGTTTAGCTGACGACTTCTGCAAAAAAACTCATCATGCGCTTTTTAATTTTAAACCGAACGCTCTAACGCTATTTAGAATAATTCAATAAAACCACAACGAAGAATGCAAGTTCCAGAGTTAAAGAATATTACATATTTCTCTACAAACCAACACTTTATAGTCCTGCTACACAACACTAACAGATAAATAATTAACAATAAATTAATCTCGTGTTTTACTCTCTGCATGTTTATTCGTATTTTCCTCAACACTAATTTTAATTTCAAAAAGAATACCCAAAAAAAGCAGTTAAGCGCAAGATTGATTGTCTTATCTCTGTGATTTGAGTCAATAGCGCGTAAAAAAAGATTGAGAAACTACATACCTATAGAGCGTTCTTATCATTCCTGTGTCATTCCCCCTCAACCGACATTAGCATTGACTCTAGATCAATCTATCAGACTGTCATTCAAAGTTTCTAATTTATTTTTTTTTTTTATTTTTTAGGAGCTGGGTGCTACAGGGGACCTCCACACCACACAAGAATGCGGCTATACGCGTGTTAGGAAACTAACGACAGGGCAAATCCGTAACCGAACGAAACGATCGAAAAAGAGACTGAGATGCGTTAGTTTTCCAGTAATCTTATACTAGGAGTTCCAGCATACACCTTAAAATAGCGAAGGCAAAAACGGCACCGAGCACTACGAAAGTGTAGGATCGCATCATCGTGCAGATAGAGTGCCCTAGAAAGCGAAGTCAAAGACTGAACTACGAATATTACTATAGTAAGCCCAAATCAACCGCGAAAAGAGCTAGTCTCCTCTTACACATGGTCACGAGATCGCTCACGTAATAATTACACTAAAGATAAATCTGCAACAGCAACATACGCCTGAGATAATAGCCGAGTACAAGTGTGGGCGAGCAAAACCGCTGCTCGATCGCGAGCACGGAACCCCGCGACGTAAGGAAATTATCCAATGGGTTGAGATTGGCTATGACCCAGGACCGCCAATCGATCAGCGGACAGCAGTCTCCCAGGAGGCGACTGACTAAGCACCTGCATAGCAAATGCAAGTAATCACGCCCCATTTCTAACGGCCAAGGCACGCTCTTTGAACGTTTCACGAAGTTTGGCGCCCCTGACAGCACTAATCCTGTGCTTAGCCCCCACTCCATTAGACGCCAGCCAGACAGGAACCCCGATCCGTAATGAGTACAATGGCAGAAATCTTCACCGCTAGAGCAATCTGGACAATCTCTCAGCACCCAGATGAAATCTCCGGGTAGTCAGGTGAAATGGCCCCAGGCGCACAGCAGGGAGGATAAGATGAGGCCCGGTATTGACCGACATCGACCCCCCCGCTGAATCTATAACCGCCCGACTTGGCCACACACCAGCCCATCCATACGGCCCGTTCCGTTACTTCAGGCAACACCCCACATGGGAGCGAAACCCCAACAGAACTCATGTTGTGGTTAGCCGCGCAGAGGCACACAAGCCCAGAGGGACTGTGAATGGCAACAGCACCAAAGCATTACGGTGGACCTTGAACCGGTCACAGCAACAGCACCTGGAGGAGCGCCTCGAGACATCGCAGAAAAGAATGAGTATATAGCTTACCCCCCTCCACGGACGTGAGAAGGAGTATCGATCCGGTTTCACCCGCCGTTGCGGGCATCAGCCTATCCAGATCTCAATAAAAAAAACCAAGAATACGGCGTGGAAGCGGTGTGGCGCAACATACTGCCATGTTTGCAGTGATGACGTCGTATCATCATACACACCCTAGTGTGTGTCGAGCTAGAATTGGGGTGCACACCGTACCGTGACGCCACAACCAATACGACGGACTCACCTGCCTCAAGTCCCACCACCACCTCCTCTTGTTGGAAACCATCGGATAGTCAAACTCGCCTTATAGAGTCGCTTACTCTCTCCTT
>JABUQX010101441.1:0-23933 GCA_015478945.1 Trachelipus rathkii | reverse complement strand
CCGGACCGCGACGGATCCTCACTAGGCATCTCGTCAGAAGTGTAGGGTTCATCCCCAGGCCCAGGTGGGGCCACAACCATACCCCGTTACAACAAAACCCCGCTCATTCACTCCTATTATACACCATTATTCTCGCCTCTGTCAAAACTCACATTCTCTCCTTCAGGCATTCCTTTACTGGACTGGTAATCCACTTTTTCCTTCGGTCTCCCAGCCAAGTCGATTGGACAAGCACACGCACCATATATACATCCGTCATTAACAAGCCGACTTTCATTCATCCTTTCCACGTGACCAAACCATCTCAACTACTTTCATTTATTTCTCATTTAATCCCCTATATTATTTATTATTATTATTATTATTATTATTATTATTATTATAATTATTATTAGTGTATTATTATTAATTAGTATTATTATATATTATTATTATTATTATGTTATTATGTCTCCTTGGTATTCAATTGGTATATGGATGGGGTTATTGAAGAATCGATGGTGGGGGGTGGCAGAAATGTGTGTAGAATGTGTGAGAATGGAGATGCAAGTGGAGGGTTGCCCTACCTATTATATGCGGAATGATTTGGTTTTGAGTGGTGAATCTGAAGAAGAGTTTGAGAGGATTGGTTAGAAGATTTGCAGGATGTAAAAAGGAGGTGAAAGTAAACGTAAAAGAGTAAGGTTAGGGTTTGAGTGAGGACAGTCCCGAGTCTGAAGTTATGTAGATGGTGAGCAGCCTGGAGCAGTGTCTGAGTTTAAATATTTAGGGACTATGTTGGATGAATGGGAACAGATGATGAGAGAGTAGTAGGAAAGTTGTGGACAATGGCGAGGAAGGTTATGCGGGTGCAACTTAAATCGGTTGTGAATTTAAAGGGTCACTAAGGTTTTGAGTGCGCTAGAGTCATACATGATGCGATGTTGTTACCTGTGTTATTGTAATGTAGTAGTGAGACATGGTCTGGAATAAGAAGTATAGACTTAAAGTTCAATGTGTTTCAGATGGACAATCTTAGGCGCATGCTAGGTGTGATAAAGAATTAATAAAATGAGGGAATGAACTTATTAGAGGTTGTGTGGGGGAAGAAAGGGGTTTAGTTAATGAGAAGATATAAATTGAAAGTATGTTGAGAGGGTTTGGTTGTGTAAGGGATGAATGATAGTCGGTTGGTTTAAGTGGATGTATAGTGGAGAGTGTGTTGGGAACCGGACGGCTGGGAGACGAAGAGAAAGTGGATTGATCGGTGAACGAATGTCTGGAAGGAGAGAAATGTTGAGTTTGGAAGAGGCGAGAATATAGGAGAGTAGGAGAGAATGGCGGGGATTTGTATGGGCATGGTGTGGCCCACCTGGGGCCAAGGTGAATGAACCCTTACATGATGGCATAACGGGTACCTTAGTGAGGGTCCGTCGCGGTCCCATGAGCTCTAGGGTGGAGTATTTCTGTCTGTGACGAGTTTTCACTAAGTGTTAATGTACAGAGTGGGGGCTGTAAGGCTTGGTGCTTTCTTTTCACTGTTGTCTTACTTCTCCAACTGCTTTTCTTGTTTCCGATGCTTGTAGCGCACCTCACTCCCAATCTGGGAAAAGAAGGGAAGAATAAAAGGAAGAAAAAAAGAAGAGAAATTAAATGTGATGATATTATTATTATTATTATTATTATTATTATTATTATTATTATTATTATTATTATTATTATCTTATTATTATTATTATATTATTATTATTATTTATTATTATTGGTGAAGAACCAAGGTGCATTTAGCAGTGGTAGAGGATGTGTGGATCAAATCTTACATTGAACAAATGACTGAGAAAAATGAGGGGAGAAGAAGAATAAATTGGTAGAGGTTTATGATTTGCAACAGCGTATGATAGATTATAGGAAGCTTTATGGCAGGTGTTAGGATATATGGTGTTGGTGTCGGCTTCTGAATGGAATCAAAAGTATGTATGCGACGATAGTGTGAAGCGTGTGGAAGAATAAATGGTATTCAATCGTGATTGGTTTAGGATTATAGCGGGTGAGACAATGTGTTATCAGGTCTCCTTGTTTATTAAAAAGGAGAAGGAGGGGTTAGTTCTTAAAATTTAAGCTGTGTTGGGGGGAAATGGTGTTAAAAAGATGGAGAATGGGACTTATTAGGTGGTGCCCTACCTATTATTATGGCGGATGATTTTGGTTCTGTTGCGAAAGTCTGAAAGAGTTTGAGGAGTTATTTTGGTAGAGAGATTGGCCAGGGTATGTAAAAGGAGGGTGTTGAAAGTAGTAACGGTAGATAAGAGTAAGGTTATGTGGTGAGGTGAGGACGTCCTCGAGTGTGAAGAGTTATGCTAGATGGTGAAGCAGCTGGAAACAACGTGTCTGAGTTTAAATATTTAGGGTATGGTATTGAATGAGAAGGAACGGATGATGCAGGATTAGTAGGAAAGTTTGAATGGAACAGGAAGGTGCTGGTGCAGATTTAAATTCGTTGTGAAGTAAAGGGACTAAGTCATGAGTGCGCTATGGGTCTTACGATGAGGGTTGTTGTTAACTTGTGTTTATTGTTATAGTATTAGACTATGTCTGGAATTAAGAAGGTATAGATCTCATCTTTATGGGTTGAGATCGAATCTTAGGGGGATGCTAGGTGTGAGAAGAATGATAAATTGAGGAATACGTGTTAGGGAGTTGTGTTGGGTGTGAAGAAAGGGTAAAGTGATGAGAATAAATGAAGTCATGTTGAGATGGTGTTGGTGGTCATGTGGACAAGGTATGAATATAGTCGTTGGTTAAGTGGAGTGTATATTGTGAGAGAGTGTTGGTAAACGACCGGACTTGGGAGACCGAAGAGAAAGTGGATTGAGTCTTACTCTCAACTGGAGGAGTATATATATATGAGAATAAAGTGCATGATAGGAGAGAATGGCTGTGAGGGAGTATGGTTGGCCCACCTGTGCCAAGGTATGAACCCTTACATGACGATTTACCATAGCTTCCTGGTCCCATGAAGCTCTAGGGTGGATTGTCTTCTGTGACGAGTTTCACTAATTAATGTACAGAGGGGGCGGTAAGGTGGCTGGCTTTCTTTTCGACATTTGTCATACTCTCCAACGCTTTTCTTTTCCGATGCTTTATGCGCACCGTACTCCCATCTGGGAAAAGAAGGTGTAGATAAAGATAATGTAGAGAGAGATTATTATTATTATTATTGATATTATTATTATTATATTATTGATATATATATTTATTATTATTATAGTATTATATTATTATAAGTATTATTAGTTGATATTATTATTATTATGGTGAAGACAAGGTGCATTTAGGAGTGTGCTAGAGGATGTGTGGGATCAAATCTTTACATTGAAACAATATGACTATTCTTTTGAGGAGAAAAAGAATAAAATTGTATTTAGTTTTATGGGTTCAGCATACAGCGTATGAGTAGAGTTAATAGGGAAGCTTTATGCAGGTGTTAGTGAATAATATTGTGTGGTGGTAGGCTCTGAATGGATCAAAAGTATGTATTGACGATAGTAGCGTGTGTAAGAATATATGGCGTTGAAAGTGATTGTTTAATTTTAATTGCGGAGTGAGGCAAGGTTGTGTTATGTCTCCTTGGTTATTCAATTAATATATGCGAGGGGTTTATGAAAGAGAATTCGAGTGGGGGATGTCAGGAAAGTGGTGGTTAGAATGATGGGAAATGGGATGAGTGGAGGGTGCCATACCGTATTTATATGCGGATGGATTTGTTCTGCGTGGCTGAATTCTGGAATAGAGAGTATTGAAGAGGTTGTAGAGAGATATTGGCAGGCGTATTAAAGGAGTGGTTTGAAATAAACGTAGATAAGGAGTAAGGTTATGGTTGTGAGGAAGGACAGTCCTCAGTGTGAAGTTAGTTAGATGTGAGGCAGCTGGAACAAGTGTCTGAGTTTAAATATTGGTGGTATGTGGAAGAGAAGGAAACGGATGATGCAGCAGTGTAGTAGAAAGTTTGAATGGCAGGAAGTGTGTGGTGCAATTAAATCGTTGGAATGTAAAGGGACTAAGTCTGAGTTCACTAGGGTTCTACATGAGGCGGTATGTTGTTAACTGTGTTATTGTATATAGTAGTGAGACTATGTCTGGAATAAGATATAGATTCTAAAGTTGCATGTTGGTCAGAGGACAATCTTGGCGGGCATTGCTAGTGTGAAAGAAGTGAAAAATGAGAATGAACGTTTTAGAGTTGTGTGGTAGAGTGAAGAAAGGGGTAATGAGAGAAAGAATGGAAAGTATGTTGAGGTGTTTGGTCATGTGGAAAGGCATGAATGATAGTCGTTGGTTAAGCAGATGTATAGTGGTGAGTGTCGTGGAACGACCGGCTGGGAGACCGAGAGAAAAGTGGATTGAGTCTGGTGAAACGAATGTCTGAAGGAGAGAAATGTGAGTTTGGCGGAGGCGAGAATAAGGGTGCATGAGTAGGAGAGATGGCAGGGTTTTGTTTGGGGGCATGGTTGTGCCCACCTGGGCCAAGGATGAACCCTTACATTGACGATTTCCATAGTGAGGTGCGTCCGTTCGCAGTCCCATGAAGCTGCTAGGGTTGGATTTTCGTTCTGTTGACAGTTCTCACGATAATTAATGCGTACAGAGGGGCGTTATAGGCGGGCTGTTCTTTTCGACATTTGTCATAGTGCTCTACTGCTTCTTTCCGAGCTTGTAGCGCACCGTTACTCCCAATCTGGGATAAAAAGGATAGATAAAGAAAGAAAAAAAGAAAGAAGAATTATTATTATTATTAATTATTATTTATTAATTATTATTATTGATTATTATTATTATTATTATTATTATTATTATTATTAATTATTATTATTTATCATCAATTCTTCTCTAATCGGATCATCATCATCATCATCTATCGGTCTAATTATCAGTCATCATCATCATCATCTCATCATCATATGATCATCATCATCATCATCATCATCATGCACTCATATCATCATCATCATTCACATCATCATCATCATCAGTCATCACTCATCATCATCATCTCATCATCATCATCATCATCTCATCAATCATCATCATCATCATCATCATCGATCATCACCTTCATCATCATCATCAGCCATCATATCATCATCATCATCATCATCATCATCATCATCATCATCCATATCATCATTCATCATCATCATCATCATCATCATTCATCATCATCATCATCATCATTCATCATCGATCATCATCTCGCATCATCGATTCATGCGATCCGATCATCACATCCTATCATCATCGATCATCGATGGCATCAGTCATCATGCATCATCATCATCAATCTCATCATCATCATCATCATCATCATCATCATCATCATCATCACATCATCATCATCATCATCATCATCATCATCATCATCATCATCAATCATCATCATCATCATCATCATCATCATCATCATCATCATCATATCATCATCATCATCATCATCATCATCATCATCATCATCATCATCATCATCATCATCATCATCATCATCATCATCATCATCATCATCATCATCATCATCATCATCATCATCATCATCATCATCATCATCATCATCATCAATCATCATCGGATTCAATCATGCATTATCATGTATCATTATCATTATCATTATCATTATCATTATCATTTATCATTATCATTATCATTATCATTATCATTATCATCTATCGATTATCATTATCATTATTCATTTATCATATCATTATCATTAATCATTATCTATTATCATTATCATTATCATTATCATTATCATATCATATCTATTATCGGTACTACAACGACAATTTATGCAAAATTTATCCATTATCATTTATCATTATGCATTATCATTTTCATTTATCAATTATCATTATCATTATCATATCATTATCATTATTATCATTATTATCATTATTGATTCGATGTATTAATCATTGAAGTTATCATTATTATTCATTATTAGGCATACTGTCAGCTTTATTATAATTATAATTATTCCCATTCCTAGCATATCATCATATCATCATGATTATCAATTGGATCATTATTATTATTATTTGAGTATTATTATAAAAATCATTATTATCATTACCCGATGAGTGTGAGTATTATCATTTATGTATCATTATTATCATTATTATCATTATTATCATTATTATCATTATTATCATTATTATCATTATTATCATTATTATTATTATTATTATTATTATTATTATTATCATATTCATCCATTATTATCATATCATTATTCATTACATTATCATTATCATTATCATTATCATTATCATTATCATTATCATTATCATTATCATTATCATTATCATTATCGATTATCAGTATCAATTATCATTATCATCATTATCATTATCATTATCATTATCATTATCATTATCATTATCATTATCATTATTATTGATTCCTTTCTAAAGAGAGTGACAATAAGGAGGTGAGGAAAACTAAATGGTTTGTAGGAGGATGAAGGAAAGATTTGTGGAAGTTATGAAAAGAAAAATGGAGAAAACATTTGATGATAAAATATTTAATGGTGGGGGGTGTAAATGTCCGGAACTGCAGAGCCATACTTGATTGGGCAAAATAAATTATGGGTTAAGGTAAGAACAGCCAGGGTATCAGTATCTGAGTGGTGTGGAGTTGAAGCTGGATCGATATTTTTTTTCCACAATACAATAAATGGGTTTGGAGGCAGAAGCTGCATACTATTAAATTGGTGCATCCGTTCCCGTGCAATTTTAAAATGGTGAAACGGAAACTGAAGTTGTAGCAGTCCCTTGTAAGCTTCTACTGGGAAAGGAAACTTATCCGAAAGCCACTGGTTGGGTTGGGTTGGAACATTTTGCCTGAAAGCAGGATTATCTTAGTTGTATAACTTTGTAGAGTCTAAAGTGTTAAGAGGAGAAAAGTAATACCAATTTTCTCTTTGATCATCCATTGTCTTTTATTTTTTTGTGGGTCATGGTACAGGAGAGTTATCATTGCCTTTAATATTTCAGATTTCAAAAGAATGTGTGAAAAAATTACAAATATTTTCCGACACTGGAGGAAACGACGTTTTAAGTAAATTGTCAGAAGTATTCAAAATAATTGAGGTATGTTTGAAATAAAAAAATTAAAATGATGTAAACACTTTACACAATATATCACTCTATCGCTCATTTGCTACAGAAATGACATAACTAAAAATGTTTTTTTTATTATTATTATTATTAATTAATTTTTTAATGATATATACTTTTTATTGTAAGTAAAAGTCACATATCCCAACTTTCAAATCTCCCTAATTCGAAACTTCAAACGCAAATTTTGAGTTATGTCATATGTAGGAGCAGATGAGCGATATATTGAAAATTTTGAAAGTATGTAAAAGCTGTACTTATTATGATTTCAATATTCTTTGATTCGTTATTAAAATATGGAAATGATATCGTTATCATAAACAGTTAAAAGTTAAAGATAATCACAGCCCAACACACATTTTAGTGCCTCAAATGTTAGACCTGTTTCTCAGTGCATATTACCTGCTGATTCAAAAAATTGCATCTGTTTTCTCCTATCAGTTCTAGCGTTCGAGATACAGAATATACGCCATATGCCACTCTACACTTTGCTGGCCCATAAAATCGAAGGATATTTTAATGTAGTGTTTAAATTAATATATTTATTTTAGCATGAAGGAAACATGTTAAAAATTAAAAGAAAGGTGTACTACATGAAAATATTTTTATTTCAGTATTAAAAGTATAAATTTATGAAACGCTTTTCATTTATTCGACATACAAGGAGCTCCGTTTGTAACAATTGCGAAGTGGGCTCTGCCAGGACAATCCCGCAATAGATTCCAACGATAGTCAGTCATCATGTGTTCGTCCCATCTTCCTTGGTATCTGACTTAAATTGATTTTATGTCAATGGTGAAATCTTCCACGCTTGTTCTTCGCTTAGGTCGCCAAGGTTCTCTGGAAAGCGATTTAAGTGGCTGTGCAGATTGTTTCATCAGACATAGCTTTATATGCAGTGGTGGTAGTATGATTTTATCTCGTGGTACCATAGGTTCATTGATTACGTTATGTCCTCCAACCACCATATATTCCCTCGGAGGGCAATCTTTTCTTTCCCAGTGTTCATATTTTTCTCTACTATCAAGCAAAGTCTATAACCCCTGAACGGGTTAAACCTGATTAAAATCACGGTGATTTTGATTGATATCGATATTTTATCAATTAATCGAAAGCTTTCCAAGACTGAGATGGTCTGGTGTTCTTCCTCCATCCTGATGGAGTGACCAATTGTAATAAAACCATATTTTTTTGCCCTTATGTAAAAGAACACATTTTAAACTATGTTTTGAACTGTCAATGAAATGACGCCGCTCACTTGGGTTATATTCTGAAAGACCAATTTTCCTCAGAAGGTTTCCGATGTCATTGCAGAATATCAAGTTGTTAATTCGGTAAAGAATAGCAGCAAATCCTTTTCTCTACTTCGAGAAAGTGTAAATTTTCGTTCCAGGCTGAAGCATATTCTTTTCTTTTAGTCTGGAGGCAAGCAATTCAGACGATTCCTTGAAAAGATTCAAGTCCCTGATCAGATCACTCAATTCATTTTGGTTAAAACGTTCACTCTGTGAAGTTGTTTGGAAATTACTGTCACTGTCACTGTCCGAAATGTCAAAACTAATCGCAATATCATCCTTTGAGAGCTGTGGTAGCTCACGGAAAGTTGGGACGGGTACAAGATCCGAGTATGGAACAGGTCTCCTAACTGAAGGCAGATCGGGGTAAGCCCACTTATCACGATTATTTTGATTGATGCCTATGTGATATAAACAAAACACAAATAGAATTTAAATCTATGCGCAACTGTTTTACACAAATCAGGTTGGGAAACCTAAAAAACAACAAAAGGGTAAATTAAATTGCAATTGAAAAGTTCATTATACAGAAAAAAAAGTGATTATTTTATATACTTACATATATCCCATTCAAATGAGAAAACTTATTACATCCCGAATCTGCAATAGAAATCAAAAGGCGGATTCTAAATTTATAAATTCAACTATATCTAAGAAAATAGAGCTGATGCGGTCTATCTAATGCAATTTTCTGAATCAGCGCCCCAAATTATCCCAGAAACAGGTCTAAAGACCAAGGCGCCAAAAAATTTTATTTTTATTTTTTGTTGTTGTTGTTGGGTTGTGATAATTGAGTTCAACATGTTGGAAGCAATTTTCGTTAGTGTTGGTTATAATAGAAAGTTTGAAATTCATTTTACCTCATTTTTTAAAACTTATATTGAACTTAAGTTTGGTTCAATTTTACCTATTTTTGTAAACTTAAATTGGCAGGTGAAAAGTCAGCTTGAAAGCATGGAGTTTGAAAGGAGTTCGATGCAAGGAGAACTTGAAGAAAGAGAAAAGACTGTCTCTTCGCAGAGCGAAAAGTTGAAGAGAATTGAGGTTGAAAATAAGTCTCTAAAATCGTTATCAGAGAAGCTCCAAAAAGAGAGAGACGACGCCACATCCAAGCTCCAAATTCTCTCTCAGTATTATGAAGAGAAGGAGACGCAGCTCAAAAAGTAAGTCAAAATTTTATTGTTTTCAGTGGGTAATGAGACCCATTAGGTTCCAACTATACGAGCTCTTAAAACGTGGGTGTTAGCGTCGCGCTTAAAACTCCTACCTTAATGCCAGTTTAATAGGTCTAGTAATACCTTTTTAAGAGCGCTTCAAACGCTTTTATTGATCGAACAATGTACTACTTATTGACTTATTATAAAGACGTTAGAAACGTCGCGCTTATACACATGTATATTGCTAATATTGTTGCTTATTTTTTTTTTGTTTATTTGGATCTCCTTGGCTAATGTCATTCTATCCTTGTTCATTTAATGATATATATATATATTTTTATAGCAAAACATACTGTAAAGATTTAAATGTCAGAACTCTGGTTTTAAATATATATATATAATATAATATATATTATATATATATATATATTATATATAATACTATATATATATATATAATTATAGTATAAAATATAATATTATATATATAGATATATATATATATATATATATAGTATATATATATATATATAAATATATTTATATATATATATATATATAAATATAATATATATATATATATATAATATATTTATATAATATATATATATATATATATATATATATATATATATATATATATAATTATATATATATATATATATATATATATATATATATATATAATAATATATATATATTTTTTATAGCAAAACATCTTACTGTAAAGATTTAAATGTCAGAACTCTGGTTTTCGAAAATTTAAAAAAAAATTTAATGTTCAAGAGTGACTAGGATTGTCTTGATAGGCTCTTGGGGATTCTAACTTTCTCTCTTTCTAATGTTATAATGTAAAAAAGACTTTGGAATATATTATACAAGTATTTTGTTTTTAACATTATAATTTTTGTCCATTTACAGAGCCCTCGAGTCTCAAGAAGATCTCCTGCATACTGCTGAAGGCTCTGCAAATTTGGTTTCAAATCGCATTCAAACATATGAACTTGAATTGGCTTCTTGTAGGTAAGTGATTATATCAATCTTGATCATTGAAACTGCAATTATGTTAGTATCAGAAATGGATTAGTTTCGAAGTTCTCTAGCAGCGTAACAGGGTTATTAGTTTAATTATTGTTTTATCCTAAAAACAAAAGGACATTGTATTCAATGTCATACTTTTCACTTAGCAGATTAACAGATTCACTTAACTTTTCACTTAGTCAAAGTACTTTTAAATTTGTTCAGTGGTGTTTGATAATAATTACTTTAAATTTTACCCTCAAAATACGTATATATATCCTAAAGTTAAAAATTTGAAGGAAGATGTAAGACATATTTTAATCGTTCTCTCTCTCTCTATACATTTTACCACTCTCTATTTACATCTTGTTGCCACTCTCTCTCTCTCTACATCTTGTCACTCTCTCTTTATTTCTCTCTCCATTTCAGATCGCAGATTGAAAGTCTTAAAAATGAACTGGAAGAACAGAAACAGTCTTATAAAATTCAGCTCTCAAATGAAGAAAAGAAACTTCATGAGACATGGGTAAGTAAAGACCTCAATATTGGTAATATATATAGTAGTTCCATTATCAAATTTTTTTCCACTTATAAACACTGGCAACAGAGTTAGCCTTTGAAGTTTTCCATTTGCCGAAAGAACGAATGTGTTTGGGGAAAGTTTAAAACCCTAATTGGTTCGTTAGAAATGATCTTCGAATGAAAGCGAACATTTTTTAAATCCTTTTTTTTTTTTCTCAAAACTACAAATTTTTGTTCACTCGTAGTTTTAATATTGGAGACCGACGATGTTGCTCCACCCACGGAGATTAGATATACTATTTTATAGTGATTTTAGTATCTAGTTTGAAAATTTTTGTTCTCTTTCAAGCAGGGATGTCAATTTTAGTGATTTTTTTGATTTTTTTTTAAAAAAATCAATTTGTGATTTTTTGATTTGTTTTTTTATTTTTTTTTATTTTTTCAGATTTCGTAACGTCACGCGATATATAATTTGGTAACTTGCAAATTATATTTCGCGTGAGTTACGAAGAAAAACAATAAAACCAAAAAATATCAAAAAAATTCACAAATTTTCATTTGACATTTTTAAAAAAAAAAATCAAAAAAAATCACATTGATTTTTAAAAAAAAAAAATCAAAAAAATCACTAAAATTGCCATCCCTGCTTTCAAGTAGACACATAAAGGTTAATTTTCAATTTGTAAATGGATTTAGTTGGATATGAAAATAGAGTAAATGAAGTTGAGAGATTTGACTACATTCAAATAAAAGGCATACCACAGAATTATTATTATTTAATTATTATTATTATTATTATTATTATTATTATTATTATTATTATTATTATCGTGTCTCGATGTTGTTTTCTCCATAACTCAAGCATGTACCGGGAATCTGAGGCATGCATGAGCTTTTCTAAGGTATAAATAAATAGTAGCGGAGAACCCAAAACCTGCTACCACTTTAGACAGAAACTGTGTGGAAGGAGAAGAGTGAAAAGGTATACTGGATAATTAAATTTGATAAATGAAGGGAAAGAAAGAAGACTAAAGTTGAGAATACATATGTAATACACACGCAATCCCCGTAGTATTGGTTCTTATCACCGTGTTACGTCTTAAGTTGCAATACCAAGGTCATAAGAATCAATGGCCCTATTATTATTATTATTATTATTATTATTATTATTATTATTATTATTATTATTATTATTATTATTATTATTATTATTATTATTATTAATTATAGTTGAGTGCTCGGGCAGCCGAGAGGCGGCAAGAAGAACTTCGACAAGAGAATACACAACTGCGACAGTCACTAACACAACTTCAGAGAGACACCGAGAGTAAAATAATGTTTAACAAGCAACATCCAAAGAGTAAGTGTCGAACCTTTGGCTTTTTCTTTTGCTTTTGTGCTGCAAATAATTAATCTAAAATATATTTAAATTAATCTACAATATTACGAATTATTCTAAAATATGTTTGTTCACCATTAAAGTTAAAAGTTTAGAGTTTTGTGATTTACTTTGGTAAGTGAAAATAATTTGTAGAGTTTTTAAAACAACTGCTATAACAACACATGTTTCTTTTTACACAGGAGTAGACGCCAATGGAAGTATTTCTTCTCCTATTCCAGTTGAAAATGACATCAACATTCCTCATCATCATCCTCCTCCACCCTTGATATGGACGGCACGATGCCACCCTTGCCGCCACCTCCAATGATGTTTCCTCCCCCACCAGGATTACCACCGTTACCACCTCGTATGTTTGGACCACCTCTCCCTCCTCCTCCTCCTCACCACCACCACCCTCACCCTCATCACCCTTTACCCGATCGCCGCCTTCCTCCCGCAGGTAGGATAGCATCACCGCCAGGTTACGACCGGCGCAGCTATTCTCCAGAGAGCGACAGATCTCGATATTCAGATCATAGATACTCTCCTTCAGCTTTTTCACCTAATAATCAAAGAGGTCTGTCTCCCGACCGAAGGTCAGACCATATGCGACGTAATATCAGGCGAGACACTCGTCGCTCTCCTTCCTTGGAGAGACATTCCCCTCCTCGGGAACGATGGTATAATCAGTCTCCCACCGGTGGACATCCCAAGAACCATAGGACGCCACCGCTCGACTATTATGATTCACCTTCAACCCAAGAAAGGCGAAGAGGCAATCCTATTAAAGGTAAGAAAAATGTTTTAAAAAATTCATATCGTTTTATGTAAAAGATCCGAAATATTTGAACGTTTCTATAATATACATGTATGGACTCTTATATAAAGAGATACTCACAAGAAATTCTCATGTCAAAAGTAAACCATTCACGATTATTCATCAATTTGAAATTCACTCACTCACTTGTCCAAAAGTACTATTTATTTTCTCATTATCTTATGCAGTAGTGGTATATGTACATTTTTTTTTACATGAAACAGAGCAACGTAAAATAGGAAATCAAGCATGCAGATAAAACCTACATTTTCCTTTAGCAAGTTTTAATAATAATAATAATAATAATAATAATAATAATAATAATAATAATAATAATAATAATAATAATAATAATAATAATAATAATAATAATAATAATATAAAAAATCTCAATTTTTTAAATTTCAAACATTTTGGCTAAAAATTTACATTATTATATTATTATTATTATTATTATTATTATTATTATTATTATTATTATTATTATTATTATTATTATTATTATTATTATTATTATTATTATTATTATTATTATTATTATTCCAACATCTTTATTACATTGAAGTTCCATCCCTCCTGTTCAGTTTACCGAAGGGATGGAACAATTATGTTCTAATTTTTTGACATGAACTGATAAATATTGTGGTGCATCCCATCTGAAATATCTCTACTTCAAAACTTGACAGTCTCTTTGTATTTCAAAAGAATATATTTTTTTTCTTTATCTTCCCTTCTCTTCACATAGATGTGGTAGGGGTAGGGGTGCGTACATGCACGGAATAATAATATTAAGTAGAAGAGAATGACGTAAGTCAAAAGGAAGAATCTGTCATACCATCCCCTGTGAAATAGTAGGAAAAGAAGAAGCTAAAAAAAAAATTCACCTAAAGTTCACGAGACTGCGACGGACCTCACTGTGGTATCTCTCAATGTAAGGGCATCCCCTAGTCAGTGCCCACAATCCATATTCCACTCACAACACCCATCCATTTCACTCCTATTATGCACCTTTCTTCTCTCCTCCGCTAAACCCGCCTTCATCTCTTTAGACATTCCTATTAACGGACTCGATCCACTTTTGCTCGAGATCTCCGGTCAAAGTCGATTCCTAGCACACTCGACCATTATACATCTGCTTAACCAACCGACTATCATTTCATCCTTTCTGATAAAATTTCCTGCATATGAAGTAACAACTAACTCGCTTAATGCAAAGATTACTAAAGGTGATAAAAGAATTGGAAGGTTTCTTGTAAGATCGTAAGATTAAAATATTAACTTGGCATTTATTGAAAATATTGTGTTAATTTATACCTCATCGCTCTTCATTTATGACGTGATAATTATAATAAGTGCAAGATCCTTCTTTGCTTTACGCTACACGGATAAAATTTACTACTATCGGTATTTAGTCAAGATACGGTAAATCAAATGGTCACAAACAGCCTTTTAAACTTTAGAAACGCTTTAAAGTTACATTCAAAGTTCTCTTCTGAAAAAGATATATAAAAAAAATTTAATAACGACTAATATTAAAATAAGTCGAAAACTAGACACTGGTCTTGAATTAAAACGAAAATCTTCTTTCAACGCAACAAACACTGTATACAGAAACGAAATCTCCTTCACCACGAACCTCTCTCTCTCTTCTTTCCTGCTAATATAAAAATGCATTTGGAATGTTTATTAAAATTAATCAGACTTCTATTATAACCCAGAACCATCTCGATTCATGTACTGCTCGTTTTATTCTCTCATTTGACGCCCTTTTCACACCACACAACTTCTAAATGCGTTCATCCTCATATCAATTCTTCTCGCACCTAACACGCCCTATGATTGTCCATCTGAAAACATTATACCTTAAATCTATACCTCTGTATTTCCATACCATACCATAGATTAACACCAAGGATGGTAACAAACATATTCTGCATGCAAAATCCTAGCACACTCAAGACTTAGTCCATTACATCCACCAACGATTTAATTTGCGCACCAGCCAACCTTCCTACCATTTCACTACTTTCCAACTACACTCAGCATCATCCGTTCCCTTTTTCACCAACATGTATCCTAAATATTAAACTCAGACACTTTGTTCCAATGCTCACCATCCAACATGGCTTCACGCCGCTTACTCTACTGTCTCACTACCATAAACCTTACTCTTACCAACATTTACTTTCAAAACTCTTTTCACACACTCTGCCAAACGCTCTACAATCTTTTTTCAGATCCACCACAAAACCAAATCATCCCAGTATAATAAGTAAGAGTACCCCTCCACTCTCTTCCTATTTTCTAACGCCTTCCCCGCCACTCCTACCTCAAATTCTTTATAACCCAATCCAATATAAATGAATAACCAAGGAAACATAACATCTCCCTGCCTCACTAGCAATGTACATACTTTTGATTCCATTCAGAAGGCCTACCACCAACACCATATGATAACTAATACCTGCCACAGAACTTTTCTAGTAATCCTGTCATATACGCCTGTTGCAAATCATTACAATTTATTCTTCTAAAGTATTTTCTCAATCATTTGTTTCCAATGTCAAAATTTGATCTGCACATCCCCTACTATTTCTTTAAATGCACCGTTTTCTTCGTCAATCAGTCCCTCGACGCACTCTTTCAAACTAAATACCAACATATAACTTCCCCCTACAACATTCAATACATTGATTCCACTATAGTTCCAACAGTTCCGACCTTAACCTATGTATTAGGGTGAGCGATTAGCTGCTTCCTCCAATCCTTCGGCGGACTATACCCTCCATAAACGACTTTGCTACTGAACTCTATATCCGAGCAATCGCAATCTTTGATCATTTCACCCGGGGTTAATTTCAGATTCCCCATACCTGCCAGACTTTACCAATTCTTCAACTTTCTCACTAGAGCTATCAATTACCTTATCCCGCAAAATACCCATATTTTCTTGCACCATCACACACCACACACAACACACATTATTATAGTCAATAATTAAAACAAACTAACTTATTTGTGTTAATTAGTAAGATTTATTATATTACAGAAATATTATTTTACTTGTCACATGCATTACTTTTGACAATTCAATTTTAAATTTGGTCTTGAATGGTTTTGTTTGGGAGAAAGTTTGGAATAAAACTCTGCATTTTATAAAGTGAATTTTATAAACCATGGTAGTGCAATTTTTGTTCAGTATTTTAACCAACTTTTTGATAAAATAAATGGAAGCTAAATCAATCAAAACTTTTTCAAGATATGACAGTTTAAATATCAATTTGAAATCTAAGAAAGATTTTTGATTTTATTTTAGAATTTGAACAGCAACAAAAATTTTAAAAATAGTTTTTGATATATCGTTGCTCGTCAAATTCATGACATCTTCATTTAGCCAAGGTTTCATCAAATTTTTTTCATTCTAATTATTAAAAATTTTAATTCTTTATAAGTCTATTGTTGTGTTGAAAGTATTCTCCAAGTATTTTAAGTTTTCAAAGAGGTAGTAGTAAAACATTCACATTTAAAAAACTAATATTTATTTGTTTGTAAAATATACACAAAGTAAAAACTAAAATTATATTATGAAAAATTCTTACCTAAATGTTTTGCATATACACAACATACTATTAACAAGGAAAACTAAAAGCTGTTTTTTTTGTTTTTTTTTTTTCAGGAAAAAAGACTTCCACTCCAATTGGGCCAAACGACAGGTGAAAATATAATAACTTTTAGGTTCAAAAAATTAAATTTAAAATTTTTATAATCCAATAAACATCATCATCATTAATATTGGTGCACTAGATATTTATTTTTCTTTTTTAGAGTATTTATTATTATTATTTGTTTGTTAATGTAAATAATAATTTTATGTAGGTAACATTGTGAATTCGGTGAAAAAGTGACAGCAATTGTTAGGACATTTATTTTTTTTTCCTTCCCCGATTTTGTCAAAATTCCTATTTAAACATATATATTATACATTAAAAAAACGCCTTTTTTTATTCATTATCTTTTATTATCCTAAGAAATTAAAAATAGAAAAATTGCAAGAACAATTATTGGCAAACCAGCATCATTTAATATACTTCTCCATAAACCTTTTATGAAACTCTGATCGTAGAGAGTCATTAATAAAAGTCTTCTCCTGCTTCAGATCTCCTCCTCCACAATTCTTAAAGACAACATCGTCATCCCAACGTCGTCTAACTTTCATGTCAGTTTTTGGTGCTCCTGTAATATTAAGGAGTGGATTGCCACTAATAATGTTCTCCATCCGGATTCGCTCCTCTTGTTCCGCTCTTTCTCTCTCCTTTTTAGCTTCCTCTTCAGCGCGCTCTCTTCTGATTCTCTCCAATTCGGCATAAAGTGCTGCGTCATCATCAGAATCATCGTCAGAGTCGGAGGCATCATCGTCTTCGTCAAGGGGTTCATCGGCATCGAGATTTGATGGAGTGATTTGATCCAAACGAGGTTTTTTAGATTGAGAACTTGATGACGATGCAGAATCTCTAGAAGATCCACTTCGTCTCTTTTCTTGAACAGTTCTCTCGCGTTCTTCCAATTCACGACGGAAATCTCTGCTGCGAACTTCCTCTGCGGATGACTGGCCGTGTTCACGATACTTCAACCGTGTGTGTGAAGGAAGATCTCGTGCCGAATACTGCTTTGAAAGGGCGCTTAAATCCCTCTCCCCTCTTCCCATCCCTCCTTTAGCGGGCTCAAACGTTGGGCGGGCTTCTGTCATTTTTTAAGAAGTTAACCTGGAAAGAAGGGGAAAAAATAACGGTTTTAAAAGGTACTAAAGTAAGTTGGGAAAGTTAAATTATTCCAATTAATATAACAGGGTATTTAATATAAAATAATTGGAAGAATATAGGAACCAAATTTAAACAAGATTCATGTATCGCAAGAAAATGGCAAGTGAACCTAGATTAATTCTCTTGTGACCAAAGAAAATTACATTGAGGTAATCAGAGGATAAATCATGGACTGGTCAATTTACAGATTTGTTATCATTCCTCTTCATGATTGCAATTCTACAACTGGATTGCTTAAAAAGAATTCCTCACCAAACATTAAATAGCAATCTGCTTGCAGATTTACAAAAATTTTTTTATAAAGGGGCACTAACTCTAGTCCACCTCATAAAGTTTGATTGGGGTGAGGTGCGTAAACATAACACGGACCTAGAAAAAGTGGTAGCGAACATGACGCAGTGTTACAGGTGTGTTTGGGGTTGCGGAAAAAAAATGAGAATGGTAGGCAGGTGATTGATTTTTGTGAGGAGAGAGGTGTGTGTATGTATAAGTATTGCAGTCTTCGGACACAAGAGTATTCACAAGTATGCGAGAGTTGTTGTTGGTAGATATGAATAGAAGTGAAAAGTATGATTGATTTTGTTATTGTGAAGATGTTGAAATATGTGATGGACGTTAAAAAAAAACCATTGTGCAGGGGGATAGGAAATATTCATGGTTTGAGGTGGAAGGATGGTGTTGATAGGGTGGTGGAGAGGAGAGAGGAAAAGAAGAGTGGGGAGGATTAAAAGTGAGAAGTTAAGTGAACAAGGTTATAAGGAAGTGTATGTGAGAACACTTAAAATTAAATGTGAACGAGGTGAAACTGAACAAATTTGGACGCAAATGAAGGAAACCTTTCTTATCAGTGCAAGAGAAGTATTAGGATGTGATAAAGTAAGAATGTCAATAGTGAGTGGTGGAATGAAAAGGGCCAAGCCAGTGAGTGGTGCGGAAAAAAAAAGTAAAAAATAAAGTAAAGTTGAATGTGCTAAAAGCCAATGATGAGGTCTCGAAAGAAAGGTATGGAAATATATAAGAAAAAAGAAATGCTAAAAGTTGCATACGTAGGAGGAAAAGGATGGGGTAAATGGACAGCTTGGAAGGAGGAGGAATAGGGACTTACAGAGGAATAATAATAGGCTCTTCTGGAAGGAAGAACGAAAGGCTAAGAAAGAGAGTAAAGGGAGACTTAAGAGAAAAAGGAATGCGATACTAATTTCGAAACTGATGAAATAGATCTGAGGAGAGTGTGGAGGGAACACTTACAAAATCTGCATAACATTGGCAGTAATGAAGAGGTGATAATGAACATGTGTGGGTTTGATGGTGTAAGAAGGAATACTTTTGGGGGGGGATGAGGTAATAGGCAATGAGATAGATGAAGAATGGTAAATCTGCTGAATAGATGGAATTACCGCTTAAATAATCAAGAATGGAGGCGAGATTGTGATTGACTGCATCTGGAAGTAGTGTAATAATGCGTTTATGGAGGATATAGTTCAGAAAGATTGAAGGAGAGCAGTAATAGTACCTTTATTTAAGGGTAAGTGTGATAAGGGGAATTGTAGGAACTATAGGGGAATTAGTTTATTGAGTGTTGTAGGTAAGATATATGCTGGTATTTTGGTTGAAAGAGTGCGTCGAGTGACTGAGGGACCGATTGGTGAAGAACAAAGTGCATTTAGAGGTGAAAGAGATGTGTAGATCAAATTTTTTGCATTAAAACAAATAATTGAGAAAATGAAAGAATAAAATTGTTTTTAGGTTTATGGATTTGCAACAGGCGTATGACAGAATTAATATGGAAGCTCTGGGCAGGTGTTAGTGATACACGGTTTGGTGGTAGGATTCTGAATAGAATCAAAAGTATGTATGACGATAGTGAAGCGTGTGTAAGAATAAATGGAGTTGAAAGTGATTGGTTTAATATATTTGATATTAATAGTGGAATGAGGCAAGGATGTGTTAGGTCTCCTTGGTTATTTAATTGTATATGGATGGGGTGATGAAAGGATTTAGAAGATAGAGGTGGTAGGGGAAGGTGTTAGTATGATGGAGAATGGAAGAGTGGAGGGTACCCTACTTATTGTAGGAGGAAGATTTGATTATGTGTGGCGAATCTGAAGAGAGTTTGAGAGGATTGGTAGAGGAGTTTGACAGGGTGTGTAAAAGGAGGGGTTTGGAAAGTAATTGTAGATAAGAGTAAGATTATGGTAGTGAGTGAGGAGAGTCTGCGGTATGAAGTCATGTTGGATGGTGAGCAAATGAAACCAGTAGTCTGAGTTTAAATATTTAGGATATATATTGGATGAAATGGGAATAGATGATGCAGAATGAAGTAGGAAAGTTGTGAATGGTAGGGAGGGTGGATGGTGCAATTAAATTCTTGGTGCATGTAAAGGGACTAATTCTTAAGTGCGTTAGCATTTTGCATGAGTGTATGTTGTTTCCTGTGTTAATGTATAGTAGTGAAACTATGGTATGGAATAAGAGGTATAGATCTAAGATACAATGTGTCCAGATGAACAATTTATTAGGAGTGTGTTAGGTGTGAAAAGAATTAATAAAATGAGGAATGAACTCATTAAGGAGTTGTGTAGTGAAGAAAGGCGTAAATGAGAGAATCAACGAGAGTACATCGATATGGTTTGGACGTATGGAAAGGATGGATGATAGTCAGTTGATTAAGTGGATGTATAGTGGTGAGTGTGATGGGAATCGACCAGCTGGGAGACTGAAGGAAAAGTGGATTGAGTCAGTAAAGAAATGTTTGAAGAAAAGGAATGTGAGTTTGGCAGAGGCGAGGAGGGGTGCATAATAGGAGTGAATGGTGGGGTTTTGTGAGGGGGTGTGGTTGTGAGCAGCCTCATCCAAGGGATGAACCCTACATTGATGAAATACTACAGTGAGAGCCCGTTGCAGTTTCGTGAAGTCCATGGATAGATTTTTTATGACTGCATTCAGCTCACACTTACGGTTATGAAGGGAATGTCATGTTCTTCTGCTACTTTTCTGTTTCCGGTGTATGTTGTGTACCTTACTCCCAATCTGGTGAATACTTTTAATTATATCAAACAATTTTGATGCCATAAAGTTTTCCTCAATATATATTTAGTTAGTTGCTTACTGATCAACAGTAATTTTTCTTTCAAACTTGACAATTGGAATGATATTTCAGACATATTTAAAAAAATCCTTGTCATGCTTTCTTTACTTACAGTTTAATCATTTTAAAAGTCGTTTTAAGAGAGAAAGCCCTATTTTTCATTATAAATTATTTGATATGTATACAAAATGATGTTGATAATGATGATTGGAGTAAGGTTTAATGACCTAAATATTCATTCGACTTCTTTGATAAAAATGATTTTGTGAATAAAAATATTTGGGAAGAAAACTGATTCCGATTTAACTTGATTTAAATTTACTAGGAAAGTATTGTCATATGTTACTTTTTCACATCTTTTATATAACGAATGAAGAACATGCATTCCATTTATGATCTATTTGATAAGACCTATGAAAGTCCTAAATTAAGTAACATTTATTAAAATTTATAACTGAACACATAGCAAATTACTTTATAGATTTCTGTATTTTATTAATTAATAAAAAATGGTCAAATTAAAATAGATGAAAACTTGAAAATTTGATCATTACACCACATAAACAACATAAACTCGTTTTTAATTTTTTTAAATATTTAAAATGAAAATAGAAAAAAAGGGACATTTTTTTAATTTGAATTGATTATTTTTCCTCAATCGTCATCGTCAATTTTCTGCAGATTATTTTGCCGATTAGGTGAGGAAATATTACACCAGAAACTGGAGAAAGATTATGTTTCTGCATCATAAATTAAAAGCTCTAAATTTAAAGAACTAGAATTTTGTATGTCTGTCCATGTTTTTACATATTAAAATTTTAAAATCCGATGTTTTAGGCATTACATATATTAAATTTACATAAAATATTAGTTGAAATACAAGGAGCATGAATGATTTTAATATTAAATATATCATTATTACACTGGTCTAAAAAAAAAATTTTTTTTCTGAATGGACTTTTCCAGCTGTTTTATACTAATTCGAGGATGTTGATTCCAAATCTGATCTCAGATTTGCTCTATATTATCTCATTTCTGTTTCATGAATTTTATCCAAAATTAACACTTTGTCACTAATGATTGCAGTTGTTGCGAGTTGGTGACTGCTTTAGTGATAAAGATGGTGTTGTATTTGGACAATAGTGTATTTATTATCATTGCTTTTTTTATTATTATATTGTACATATTGCAATCATTTTATGTACATATCACAATTTATGTAATATTTTTTATTTGCAGGTTGTGATCTAACAATGGCTACAACATCCGAAAGAAGGAGATGCCGTAATGACACATATCTTCTGCTACATCTGTGGGAGCTTCACTTTGCAGGATCAAAGGCGCAACATTAATACCTTTGTCAAGAGGGTGTATCCTGCCTACTTTTAAAGTAGGACTGGGAGACCAAGACAAATATTGGGCTCCTCACAAAGTGTGCAAAACGTGTGTTGAAACTTTGCGATCATGGTCTAAAGGAAAGAAAGCTAAGCTGAGATTTGGTATGCCAATGGTTTGGAGAGAACCAACAAACCATTTGGATGACTACTACTTCTGATCAATGTAAAAGGTTTCAATGAGACAAACAAACCAAATACAATACAAATATTCCATCTGCCAGACGACCAGTTGAACACTGAGGAAACCACACATGCCTGCATTGCAGGCTACCAAGTATTGAAAACATCACCTTCTTCTGAATGATTAGGATGATGCTCTGACCAAGATATACTCCATCTCTTTGCCAGTTCTGATACAATTGCTAATGATATTTAGTCAGCCGGAATGATCTGGAAAGAGATTTTTATATGCCAAAGCAGTCTGCTGAATTGTTGGCTTCAGGCTGAAAGAGAAAGGAATAGTCAGACCTGGCACTTGTCTCCTCTTATTAGAACAGAGAGGCAGCACTGCGAAAGTACTTCCATTCAGATGGTCAACTTGCTAATTGTAATGATGTTGAAGGATTTTCTCAATATGGGATTCTTCCCATATGATTCAAGTGAATGGAGACTTTATTGACAGTAGTAAAAAAAGTTTGAAATGTGCGTTACTACACAACAGAAATATACTTGGTTCAATTCCAACACTGTACAAATAAAAGAAAAGTATGCCAACATCAAGAAAATTCTGGATAGATTGCAATACCATCTTCATGGGTGGTTAATTTGTGTGAATTTGAAAATGATTAATTTTCTGCTAGAGCAGCAAAGAGGTTTCACCAAATATCTTTATTTTCAGTGCTACTGGAACAGTAGGGCTACATTAGAACACTGGATGACAAAGACCTGGCCACCAAGAATCAGTTTGACGCCTGGTGACAAGAACATCAAGAATGAGCCTCTGGTTGATAGGAATAAAATTGTATTTCCTCCACTGCACATAAAACTTGGGTTAATGAAGCAATTCGTCAAAGCTCTTGATCACACTGGAAACTGCTTCAGCTATATTTTTTTCAATCATAGTCTCAGTGCCGAGAAGAAAAAGGCAAAAATATTAGATGGCCTTCAAATAAGAAAACTCATCAGTGATCCACACTTTGTTACAGCAAACAACAATGACTGCGGCAGAGGCTAGAGCTTGGAATGCATTCTCTGATGTGGCACAGAATTTCTTTGGGAACAGGAAAGCGGACAACTACAGAGAGATTGTGGAGGAGTTGCTCTTGAGTTTCCAAGCACTTGGATGTAGAAT
>JABUQX010101440.1:25000-28235 GCA_015478945.1 Trachelipus rathkii | reverse complement strand
CACACATATACTTCTGAACATTTAAAAATTTTATATTTTTATCACTCTTTTTATCAATTCCACTCTCTGAAGGTAACAACACCTCATCTTCAGAAGAGTTCGAAGCTTTAAAAGAGAGCGAGTTAGCGTTTTGAAAACCATTTATAGTTGCCTGAGGATCGGCTTTATTTAGATTTGTAACTGAAATATTCTGAGAGGTGTCGTCAGAGTGAGCATTTAGATGATAGTTTTCAAGCCATTTGTGCGAAATATTTTTGAAATCATCCTTTTGAGCAGCGGTGCCCATGTTAAGTACATGAAATTTCCTCTCAGTTACATTATTATAATCATTTAAATAATTTAAAATTTGAACATTATGCGACCTACTTTCAACATTAGTAAAATGTGTTTTAGCATTAAATTTACTTGGAACATTCAAACAATTAGCATCTAATACGGTACGTGAAACATGGTTTTCAACATTCTCATGAAATGATTTGCATGTGGTAGCATTTTTAAAATATTCATAATTACGCTGAGCATTTAAATAATAAGAGTTTGGATTTGCATGAGAAGCATTTTCAAAGTTTACATTACATTTTGTGTTATTTTTATTCATAAAAATGTGCGACCGAAAATCTTTGTGATCTACATTTATAGGTGCATTCAGATTACAAAGAGATGTGGGGCACGTTACAACATTCAAATTTATATCTAAAATCTCTTTTGAACTTGATTTGAGTTTACAATCATATTTTGTTTTTTTATATAAAAAGCCCTTTTTAATAAATGTAGTATGAAAATTAGGTGCATTTAATTGAACATTGGAACAAAAGTTATAATCTTTATCAAAGTTAGCGGTAGGCAAAACATTTAAAATTTTATTATGACTCAAATTTTGAGAATCATCTTTAAAAATATTTTCAAAATATGCCTTGTGAGTGGTGGCGTTTCTGTGATCTATCACATTTAGAATTGCGTCGAAAGCTCCAAGAGTGGTGGAACTGATATTTTTACCATATTTATTGTAGTCATCCAATTTTTGCCTCTGGGAGAGGGATGATGAATCATTCTGATGGTTTTGAAGCGATTCGGATCGTTCTGGAGCGTCAGTATAATCATTTGGGGAGGAGTTTTGATGGAGAGAGATTGGTTTCTCGGTTATAAATTTCTTCATATTATGTTAGGAAAACGGTTTCCTCTGAGTGCGAAGTGGTAATATAATTTTTACTGTGCATTATGAGCAGGAATATTCGTGGTGAAAATTATATATTTGTGGGGATCATGTGCCTTTGTAGTGTGGCAGCGTTTTTATTGCTTATCGTTTAATATATTGAGATTTGCGATAAAACTTTTATCATAAGATGAGTAATATATGCTCTTCCAATATGGCAAAATGTGAGTAATTTTGTGTTGGCTTCAATTTTGATGATTAGTTATGTATATATTACAAAAAATTTGACCCCAAAACTTTACGTGAATTCTACGTTAAAATTTTCTCTTTTTGATAAAATAACGGGGTGCATAAGTTTTATATTCAAAAATATTACTTTAAAGCAATGTTTTTAAAAGGATAGATAATAAACTCTTACTTGGTACCTGCGTTGTGATAAAATTCTCGATGTGGAGGTCTTTGGCACTTTTGAAAAGACTGCGCTGTGCTTCCTTTTCTTCACCAATATATGGAGCTCGTTTTCTTCGCTTTTACGGTGGCCTCTGGAAACACCTTGACTTTATTTTACTGGATTTTCACAAGGAGTCGCCACTTTCACGATAAAATTCCTTCAGTGTCAGGATGAGTGAAAAATTTGTATAAGCCTTGATATTTTTATTTTGCTATCTGACTGGATCAGTAAAGTGATCCCAATACAAAGTGCCTAGAACATAAATAATAATAAAAAAAAATTAAAATTCATGAAATAAAAACAACTCACCAAAAAAAATAAAAGATTAAATATTCATTGATCGCAAATCATTTACAACCCTGCACAAAAAAATTATAAATGTAATGACAAGTATATTCATTAAGTCAAATACTATATTTTAACATATCCTCTAATTTGGGATATGTCAATGGAGTGACATTGCATGGTTTATGTTACCATTACAATAATTATTCATTATTGACACTACCCTTATAATTACCCACAAAAAAAATGTCTTGCATTATAGCATCCATATTTCCAGACATGCATTTACCACTAAAAATTTGAAACAATATCATAAAAAAAAATATACTAGGTGAAATCTTTGAAAAATGACAAAACTTTAAACTAAAAATTAAACAATAATCAAAGCTACTGGTTTATTACAATTTACATAGTATATGATGGGTTCTATAAATGTTACCAAGATAAGAATACTAAAAAAAATATTCATCCATCCTATTTAAAAATCCATTTTATTAACTTTTGGCTTTATCAAATTCATACTTTACAAAAAAAAAATATTTTTTCCAAAAGAAGCTAAAGCTAAATAGGGCCTAGTTAAGCTATAAAAAAAATATTTATAACATTTAGAAAATAGAGCTAGATGCTCTCAAAAATAGTTTAAATAATAATTAGAATAAATCCAAGACAATTTTCTACAAAAACTATACTTTTAAAATTTTCACTACAAACATCTTTTACTAAATTAGGTTACAAATTTACTTTCTATGGAATATAAAAATAAACATAAAATTCTCAATTCATATATATATATATTTATCATTCATTCGCACCTCAAAATTTTATACAAGCAAATCGTCTTACACCCCATACAATTTAAATCTCTAAATTCAAAGTGCATGAAAAAAACTTTAATCGCTAAGTCTACTATATTGAAAACCTCTGAAATGATAAAAAAAATTATATATACCGGTATAAAAAAATGTCTGACTTTGGCTAAGGGAGATCTTTCAAATTATCTTTAGTTTGCCAAAACAAATTATCTATAACAAAGGTAGCTAAGTGAAATTTCCAAAAAGAATATAAAATTTCTCAGAAATAAAAACTGTAAAACTAACTAGAGAAAAATGAGATTTTCAAAGCACATTTATAAAAAAAAATTAAAGAAAAATGCCACGCAGCAAATTAGGTCTTGAAATGGTGATTATTTAGATCTTATATGTTATTCTCACCTCTAAATTTTATTATTCGTTTCGCTCTCATTGTTATTGATTTTACGGTTTCCACCATTAAAATTTATTATAGCCGATATTAAACCTACAGTAATGATTTCAAAAACTCTTTGCCAAATCTCCTTAAAATTAAAA
>JABUQX010101440.1:0-17500 GCA_015478945.1 Trachelipus rathkii | reverse complement strand
TCTGTAATGAAAAATGTTGTACATATGCAGAATGCACCGTACCGGTCCTGTCTGCCGTAAGTAGGTTGTTGGGTGTTCCGTGGTATACAATAGAAAGTCAAACTCCGTGTTCAACGGGTACGGGTGGAGGTTGACTTGGGTGGCGAGATGGTGAGTTGGTCGAACCTTATTCTTGAAAACCTGTGTACAATTTGTACATTATAGTGGAATGCGGTTCCAAACGATCTGGATATCTCCGTCTATACACCTACGTAGCTCTGTGGGTTGCCTTCCAGAATAAACGCCTCAACCATATCCGTCAGTTCCTGGTTGTAACGATAATTATAGGCATTATGTTATCGGGATGTTACAAATTAAATAGCTGTGTAAGACAACGATTATACATTCGTAACTGTTCCGCTGACTGTGTACGATTATACTGGAATTACCGATCCCCAACAGAGAGTGTGTATATTAATCGAAATTCATAATTTAGTTGGCTGACAATAGTAGCAAATGTAAATTAAATATTACACATAAATGGTGTATGCCTTCATGGAGGATTTTATATGGGTTTCTCCCCCATTCAGCGCTTTTCTGAAGGTTTACAACTAACTATTGGTAGTAACTATTCCCCGCTGACACATATGCTGCAAATATCTTCCCACGAGGATTGCCAGGAAACAACTTTTTGGATCTGGATGACGGTCTCAATAAAAACTACATAATTTCTGCCATAGAATGCAATTTCACCATGGAAACTACACGGTTTTATTGAAAATTTGGAGATTCATGAGAAATTTGCATACTGTGCATACGCGATAACCTACAATAAACCGAAAAAGTAACTTTCCGATTCAAGTAAGAGATCTTTGCTTGCAACAAATGAAATTTACAATACTTAACGTTATTACGGAAATATTCCTTTGTGCATATATATATATATATATATATTATATATAATATATATATATATATATATATATATATACTATATATATATATATATATATATACTATATATATATATATATAAGGTTATTTTTTTTATAGATATATATAAATAATATATATATAATATATATATATAAATATTTAAATTTTATATATTTTTATATATATAAATATATATATATGATATATATATATATATATATATATATATATATATATATATATATATATATATATATATATATATATTATAAATTTATATATTATATATATATATATATTATATATATATATATATATATATGCCCTCTTCTGTTTTACGACTCGGTTTATTGATTTTTTTTTTTTTTTTTTTATATTATATTTCTATTATATGATCCTAACAATCAATTTAAGTGGTAACGGACATGATTCAAAAATATATAGGACCTTTTACGTTTTACAACTCCGTCAGTTTTAATTTTTTTTTTTTTTTTTTAACTAAAGGAATACCCAAGGGTAAACCGCAAAGATGGCAGGAGTCGGGGTCTCTCGGCCTTCCGGGGAACTACAGGGTAGGACTATTTCCCCCCCTCCGGGGAGGGTCTCCGGAACCCCCGCTCTTTGGTATTTGGGTGTCGCGGGGGTTCCTCCGCCCCTCCCCTACGGGGTATGGAAAACGTCCCCCCTTCTGTCCCCCGTCGGCTCGAGCCCCCTAAATTTTTTTTTTTTTTCAGTTTATTTTTTATTAATTTTTTTTTACATTTTTGTAATAAGCTTTATACGCTGATTCCAAATATGTAATTGGTTTTTCTCTAAGTGTCGTACTTTTCGAGATATTTTTTTTATGAAAAAAAAAAAAATATATAGGTCCTATTTTTTTTTTTTTTTTTTTTTACATTTTTATATATAAGCCTTATACGCTGATTCCAAATATGTAATTGGATTTTCTGTAAGTGTTACTTTCGAGATTATTTCATTTTTGAAACAATATTTAACATAAATGTATTTTAAAAATTATTTAAAAATACTTCGAACTTTTGAATCATGTCCGTTACCACTGAAAATCATTGTTGGTATCATATAGTAGCAATTATATTAAAAAAAAACAAAAAAAAAAAAATTAAAAACTGACGGAGTCGTAAAACCAGAATAGGACCCTATAATCATATATATAATATATATATATATATATATATATAATATATATATATATATATATATATATATATATATATATATATATATATATATATATATATATATATATATATATATATATATATATATATATATATATATATATAAATTAATATAAAAGAGATAACACAGAAAAAACATAAATCTATTTGCCTTATAGTAATATTATAGCTGTTTATTGAAATTCCATTTATCAGTATTGTTTTTCCACATATATGAAAATGTATCGATGTATCGATGTACCGGCGATACAGTACCGAGTACCGGTATCGCCCAAACGCTTTCACAAAGTACCGAGTACCGGTATCGCCCAAGCTATTTTTCGAAGTACCGATGTACCGGTATCGCCCAACAATTTTCATGTACCGTGCCCATCACTGTATATATATATATATATATATATATATATATATATATATAAAATAAAAATAAATATAACCATGATCTCCAGAAATATATATATATAGTATAATATATATATATATATAATATATATATATATATATATATATATATATTATATATATATAATATATATTATATATATATATATATATATATATATAATATATATATATATATATATATATATATATAGTATAGGGTTGTGAAAAAACGGTTTTTTTAAATTTGATTTTATTTTACTTAAAAACAATTTTTTTTTTTAAACCAAAATATTTTTTTTTTTGTTTTTTTTTTAAATTACTTTTATGTATATAGTAAACATGTTATTAAATTAATACAAGTAGTAACCAATACTAATCGTAGGCCTAAATATTGGGACTATTAATACGGATTTATATATATATATATATATATAAATATATATATATAATATATATATATATATTATATATATATGATATATATGATATATTATATATATATATATATATATATATATATAATATATATATATGATAAAAAAAAAATGATGTATAACAGGGTTTTGGAGGTGTCAGTGAGAGAAAATGAGAATCGTAGGAAAGTGATTGATTTCTGTGAGGGAAGAGGTATGTGTGGAAGTAATACTTTCTTAAACACAAGAGGTATCATAAGTATACTAGAGTTGTGTAGGTAGAGATGGTATCTAAGTGAAAGTATGATTGATTTTGTGTGGTGAAGAAGGAAGATGTTGAAGTATGTATTGGATTGTTAAATCAGTGAGGGTTTTAGGAATGAGGATTATCGGATCATTATGTTGTTCTATGTAAAATTAGTAAGTTAGTGGCTACTGGATGTAGAGGAAGGTGATACGGAAGGAAGTGGTAAAATTAAGAGTGAAGTTTGTGACCAAGGTAATAAGGATAAAGTATGTAAGAACGCTCGCAAATAAATCCAGTTGAATGTGAACAAGTGAAACTGAACAAATCTTAAAGCAAATGAAGAAGCAATTGTTAGCAGTGCAAAAGAAGTATGAGGGTGTGCTAAAGTAGAAAGTAAGAATGATAACAGTGAGTGGTGGAATTGAAGAGGTGATGCAAGCGGTTAAAAAGTTAAAAAGAAGTGTGGTTGAATGTACTAAAGCAAATGATGAAGTTTCAAAGAAAGATGCTTGGAATATATAAGGGGAAAAGAAGGAAGCTAAAAGATGCATACCTAAGAGAAAAGAAGAGGTAAATAAACAGTTTGGAAGGAGATGAATGGGGACTCACAGGAAATAGGAAGCTCTTCTGAAGGGAAGCGCGGAAAAGTGTTAAGAAATTGAATAAGGGAAACCTGCTAGATAATGAACAGGGATGGTGTTTTTGTAGCTGATGAAATGGATGTGAGGTGAGTGTGGAAAGAACACTTTGGAAATCTGTATAATATTGGCAGAATGATGAGGTGATAATGACTGTGTGTGGGAAAAAATATTTGACTGGGTTTGATGGTAGAAGAAGGAATAGGTATTTTAAGGCAAAGAACGAGGATGAGTGTATTAGCAAAAAAAGGAAGACCCGAGAAAAATTGCAAGAAGTAAGTTTAGAAAGTGAAAAAGGTCTTGGCAGCAAAAGAAATGGTAAATCTCCAGGTGGGTAATAGATAAGAATATATAATCGTGTGAAATAATCAAGAATGGAGAGGAGCAAGATAGAGTAGATGTGAATTAGAGCTTGAATATCTTGAAAGTTGTGGATATTAAAGCTATGTATAAGAGGATTGAAGAGGGAGAATGATAAGAGAAAGAAGAGAGAGAGAAAAGATAGATAGAAAGAGAAGAGAAAAAGAAGAAATTTAAACGAAGAATTAGTAGGAATAGGGCCAGTGGAGTGTGAGAACAACGCCCAGTATAGTAGATAGCGCGTGTTAAATGGTAGTGGGGAATGAGGGGGTGGTTAATATAGAGGGAGACGATCAGAAATGGGGAGAACTGATATCAAAGAACAATGTTAAGTACGAGGTATGAATTAGGCTATGAGGTCATAAATTAAGAGTATTGAGTTAAGTGTGGTAGAAAGAAAAGAGTAGTAATAGCATCAGAGTGTTATATGTTTACAAGAAAATTTAGGGCGAGAAAACGAAAGAGCGGAACGAGTGGACGAGACGACAGAAAACAATGACGAGGGAAGCACCGGAAGAGAGAAGCTGATTATGAGAATAAGTGGGAAAAAAAAAAAAAATAAAACAAAAAGAGAATAGAGGTCGTTGAGAGGAGTTGTGTGGTCGGAGAAATAGCCGCAAAAGGTACGACCCACCGGAGGAAAAACCCAAGTCAAGGGGAGATGCCAGAGTAGGAGTATATAGAGCGTGTGTGTGTGACAAAATCCAGAAATACATATGATATGAAAAAAACAACTAGAGCCAAAAAATAATAAAGAAGAAAGAGGAATGGACGGGCGACAGGAAAGAAAATAAGAAGATTGTGATAACTTCAGAGAGCCTGTGTATGATTTGGCAAAGCAGCAGTGGTAAAATACCGCATCAGCGCCAGATCTCAATAGAAAATACCAGTCAAAGACTGGATGGCAGGGCCGGGACCTCTGCTCCCGTAGAAGGTGATGAAAGACTAACCACCCTTAGTTGTGGCCCTCTGGCCAGTGAGAATAGCGACTTCTCCGGCCCAGACTGCCAATCTGAACAGAGGTATGTGGTGCTTTATGGGGTAACAAAAAAAATAATAAAAGAAAGGCAAAACGAGTGGAGGTGAAACGTAAAAGGCTGTATGTGAGTGAAGCAGTGTCCAAGAAATAATATATGGGGAGGAGTGATTCAAAAGGATTGGTGTATACTAGACCAGATATATGGAAAAAAAAGAAAAAAAAGGCAAACGAAGGAAAGAAAGTAAGAGGCCGCTATTATTTAAATAGCGGAGGATGGATTAGTGACAGTAGAAAGGAGAGTCTGTGTTGTCTGCTACTTGGGTTATCGCAAAATATATTATGTATTAATGGAGATATAAGGGGGTTATGATAAATAAGAAAATATGAAGGTGTATAGGCGTAGATACAGTGAGGATAAAATAATAGATTGATTTTAGAATGATGGAGATATGATAAGGATTAGGTAAGGGTGCCGATAGACCTACCTAATAAAGATTATGAATGCGGATGATTTGGTTTGTGTGGCGAATCTGAAGAGTTTGAAGATGGTTGGTAGAGAATTTGGACTAAAGAAATATAGTTCGTGTTAGAGATAGGTGAAAAATAAAGGAAAGATATGGTTTAGAAAGTAAGACGAGAGATAAGAGTTAGGGATTGAATAGGTATGATGAGTGAGGACATACACGAAGTCGATAGACTCGAGAAGGAGTGATTATATAGTTAACGAAGAGGAAGAAGTTATGAAGTAGATGCGTGAGGCAGCTGGAAACGAGAGTTGTTCACGCAGTTAATATGGTATAAATTATAGAAGTAGAAGAAAGTAGTATGTGAGATGTGACAGAAGGAACGGATGAATGCATGTAGGAAATTGATAGGTATTTAATTAGGAAAGTTATAGTGAATGGCTACAGGTAGAGTGGCTGTGATCCTGATGAATGCAATTAAATCGTTGGAGAGTTTGAGAATGAGTAAAGGGACTAAGTCTTTAGATGCGCTTGGTCTTATATGAGACGTATATGTTAGTTACCTTTGGATTATTGTTAATAGTAGTGGAGGACTATGTCTGGAATAAGATAGAATATAGCATCTAAAGTATTTTTTCCCCAAAATAATCAACCAAAGAAAGGCCGAATATCAAGTAGAGAAAGTGTGTTCAGTGTGGAATGGAAAAACGAAATACTTAGGATGAAGGAATGCCGGAGGGCAATGCTAGGTGGGTATGCTAATGGTCAGAGTAATTAGAAATTGATTTTTAAAATTAGGATGAATGAACATACTTAGGGAAAGTTGTGTACGAGGATGGCAAATCCTGTGAAGAAAAGTGGGGCGGGTAGATGGGGAGCGTTCTCATACGTAAAACTGTTCGAAATAGCAATTAAACGTGAGAATAATATGAAAGATATGTTGAGTGTATGGTTTTGGTCATTTGTGGAAGTTGATTGAATATGATAGTTCGGTTTTTTTAATGGCAGATGTTGTGTATATTTTCCATGAGTTTGAGACACGTGGCATATCGTTTGCAGAAATGATGTATTTTCATTAACCGGGCCAATCCAAATTGTTCCTGCAACATCGTAAATATGCAGCATATGTTGTCAGCCTGTGATTATTTTGTTATCTGAACAAATAGTATAGTCGACTTGGTGCTAGATTACCTCAAAGATAGATAGGATCGAAAAAAAGTGGATTGAGTCAGTAACGAAGTTAGAACCTGAAAGAACCGATACAAATGTAGAGTGTTCCAGGCTTATCAAAGTTATAAGTTTGACAGAGATATTAAAATGTAGCCATTTGTACTATGCAGCCACATAACATAATTAATAATTTCAGAGAAATGGACTTAGGGTATAATTATGATCACCAACTGCTGTGGATCATTATTCAGTGTTGAGGGGTATGTTGTGGCCACCTAGGTTAAAAGGATGAACCCTTACATCTGTAAACGCACATTCATAAAATTAGGTGAGGTCACACACGTTCAGACGTAAGTATAATGTTCCTGTGAACTTAACACAGCTAATATGAATGGTGGAGCAAATCTCTTTATTGAACACCGCACGAGTCTATGCTAATTAATAGATTAATGGACGAGGCATATGATAACTTGTTCACTATTGTACGACGTTCTTTTCATATTCATTTGAACTGATTAAGATGACATCGCATCGAGTACGGCACACTAGTATAGACGAATATCCAATTCGTTTTGAACCGCATTCCACAATTAAAATAAAATAAGTGTACAACATTGTTTTATGCAAAAAAGAATATGAATGTATCAGGACCAACTCACCATCCGCCACCAAAGTCACCTTCCCACTACTATCACCTGACAATCAGTAGAGATTTTATGTAGAATAATATATATTCTATTTATTACACGGTAATAATACCCATACATAAATACCTAACTTACTCATGACATAGACAGACCTATATAACTACGACAGGATATCATGCATAAGTATTAATAAATAAATATTATTCATTGAAAAAGTACAACATATTAGCTAGTAGGCTGATTACCTACGGCGTATTATCATTAGTGTATGTGCATGTAGTCGTAGTCCAAAGTGGCCAGTTGACAATAAAACGAGCACTGTAATGCATCTTTTGGATGGGGGCACCGCGAGGAGGCCAGGGTACCAATTATTGTGCACAATAAAGGTGAAAGCGGATGCGGATAGAGCAACGCACACGCACACATCACACAGCACAGACTCTCCAGCGACAAGCACCAAGAGATGTCACCCGACACCAGCAACGTGCAGAGTTTTGAACTTGGTGCGCACGCGCAGACACTCGAACCGCACCGAGTACACATGAAGTTTGCTCTACAGCGTGTCGACCCGCACAGCAGTTTGCCGCACACGCCACGTACACCCGACCCTCCATTAAAACTAACCACTTATTATACTTTACAAGACGTGATATAAGAATCAGATATTGCTTATCTCTAAATTGTAATCATAATTCTATATCATGACAAATTAATTCTCTAACTGAATTATCGACACTGTATCCAAAACATATTTATTACTCTACTTACAACCAGCATGAATGATTAACTCAAGTCAACACATACACAGCAAATAGGTATACTGTAGCAACATCATCTAAACGTAACTATACCCGGTAGATATATAATCAATGTGATCCTATCCTATGGCTATTCAATCTTAGATACACTAACCTTATATCATATAGAATATATACCTGTACTACCTGAGTATAATCGTGTCTACACGGTTAGAATATATATATAGGATACATTAACACCTATAGTAATCAGTAATTATACCGTCTTATAGTCAATCATCTACTATAACGCTTGTCTGAATTTAGTATATATATGACTTCCAATTAATATCACATTTTACAAATGACAAGGGATTCAGACGGGTATATATATAATGACTGAACTTGCGGTCGGATAAGAGCTAATATTTTCTAGTGACGTTCACCCAGTATATAATATATTCATACAAATAACGATGAAGTAATATTTAATAACAAAGCAATAAATAAGTATTACTATACTAGATGAATTATTCATATTATATCCTTGTAGATTTATAACCAAAATAAAACTTAGTTATGACTGTAAATAAACGAATGTGTTAAAGATTATAAATCATTTCGTTTAAATCATAACGTTCATCTAACAATATATAACTAATAAAACGTACGCTGTATATAGGTTTCGGCCTCATTCACGATTTCAAACTATTACAACAACATTTGTTGTAAACTATTACCTGCACAGCACGTATTTATAACTCTACATTGAATCGAGATACTGTCTCTATAAACCTAAATAATTTTGCCATAAAATGGGATTAAATATCGAACCAACAGTTTTTATTAAAATTCGAAGGTCATTGAGCAATTCGATACAGAGAGCCTTTATCTACAATTTCTAAATAATTGACATCATTACGGAAATATTTCGTTGTTGCACATTAACTAACCACACACACAACACACCGACACCACACACACACGCACACACACACACACACACATATAATATAATATATATAATATATATATATATTATATATAATATATATATATATATATATATATATATAATATATATATATATAATATATTATATATATATATATATATATATATATATATATATCAGAGATGACTACTGCACTCGTGCTACTCGTGCTCAGCAGCGAATTGACATTATAGAAACGATCTATTTTGCAAATTTCATAAAGTTACTTAATATTTTCTTATATTTTTGCGTAAATTGTTCCAATTAATGAAATAATTACATAAAAAAAAAAAGATTATGCAAAATAAACGAAAAAGGTTAGAATACCGCTATTAAATAACCGCTTTAACACATTAAAAAAGAACTAACCTGCCAACAATTGTGAATCTTATGGTGAATTTATTAGTTAAAAAAATTGTTTAAAACATTAATACAGCAATTTTTACAAATTAATATATATTATAAATACTAAATACATAAAATAATAATATTTTTATAACTAAAATGAATATTTATAATTATATAAAAAAAAATAATAATTAATTATATAACTTTTAAAATAATCAATATTAGTGAGTGAAATAATAGATAAACCTAGTTATGTAAATAATGAACAATAAAACCGATAATTAGGATAAAATGTGAAGATATAACCTAGCTCACAAGCATATATAATATAAGTTAATATATAGATATATATATAGATATAGATGAATAGTAGATATATTTATATAATAGATATAGATATATTAATATTATATATTATAATATATAGTATATATATATATTATAGATATATATTCCTGTAACATATATTTAAGATACCATAAAACTGCAATTTTACCGAATATATTATGATAAATTATATATATATAAATATTAAATTAAATATAATATAATAGTATAATATATTATATATATAATATAATATATATATAAATATTAATATAAATTATATAATAATATATATAGATAATATATAAATATATATATTATAAAATAGAGATAAATATATATAGAATAATAATAATATATAGAATATATATAATATATAATATATGAAATAATGATTATAGATAATATCAATAACTTGTGAGTATAGACTATGAATAAAAGTAATTTCAGTATAAAGAAAGAAATATTAGATTTACGATAGATTATATAAATATTAATTTTTATCAACACTTGTCGATATATTAGTCATGTATATCTGAATTCATCTGTTTATTAGATCGCCGCTTTTGGAATAGTCTTTCGATTGTTCAAACCTGAGATGGAGATATACATGTAGGAAAGATAGCAAAGATAAATCTTATTAGCTACTATTACTGAGAAGAATATTGTGAGGAACAAAGAAGCCATCCTTTTCCTTCCAAAAATGTTAAAAATTCAAATCAATTGTTCTTATAGTCTTGTCCTTTTGATAATATTTCTTGTAAAGTTCGAGTTCATTTTATAGAGATGAATCTACAGAATGATTCACTATCGCAGAGAAGTCACTATCGCTAGAGACTTTTAAGAGGATAAATTGATTACGACCATTGAATATAACGACATGTCCTTTGAATATTTTATATATCATGCTCAAAGTTTCGAAGAAAGAATCTGATATGCGGAGTTTTTCTAAGAGATAATTAAAGGGAAAAAGATTTTTTCCTACGCATTTGATCGTTAAGTTTGATTTGATAAAATAGAAATGTTTGGAGGGAGAAGATATTCTTACAAGTAACATCCGGTTCCATTAGGAATTTATATATATATTCCACTTTAAAAAAGTCTAGAGAGTATATCACTATTATTAAAATATTCCAAGTACAGATACACACAGAAAATATTTTTTTCTTTAAATTAGTATAGAATATAAAAAGAGTTCAAGGGCGCATGTAATGGTGCGTTGGTGCACGCGATAGGGGTCGGTGTACATCCGCTCAAAATGGATGGACGTCGACGAGTCACAGGACGGACAGACAAAAGGCGGGGTAGAAGCAAGCATTTGACAGGACGCAAGTTTTAGAAAACAACTAAGCGCAAGACCCGCACCGCCAGTGGGGTCACCACGAGTAGCATTACAGTTGAACATAGACAAAACTGCGCGTTTTAACAGATAGGATTATAGATCTATTAGAACTTACAACCATTTTGCCTACTATCTCTGATGTCGTTTCACCCACTTTACTCACTGGTAATTCTTGCGACTCGCGAAATTATTCTAGTACTCTGCTAGCACTCAACCTCGAGGAGCCTCACGTAGGTAGCGTAAATCGGAGTATACGTGAACGACCCGAAAATTATGCGAAGAAATCTCTAAGAGCTAATTTACTCTCTATGCAAAAGAAATTGAAATTGCCATCATGCTTCTATTTCAAAGTCGTCAGAATTCTTGGCAATTCTCGCGACAACACTTCATTTTGTCAGTTCGTTTTATAGCCAGAGTATCGAGAAATTTATAAGTATACATATACACACACGCTAATTTCAAAGCTTGCTCTGGCATAAACTACAGACATAATGGCGATCTAATCTATCAGTGAAGTATGATGAACTATTACTCATCTGATGTTTATACAAATCTCTCGTATTTTTGTAATTGAATTATGGTATAAGTATTTTAGTTATTACTAGATTTATAAAGATTGCTTTTTAGAAATCATTCCAATTTGTGGAAATCTTTTAATTGATATATAACGTTGCAATATTTCGAACTTTATACATAAACAAAGTTTGAGTATGATAAATGAGTTGAATTTTTGGTTTTGGATAATAGAATCGGGAGAAATCAATACAAAGGTATTGAATAGATATAGTGATATGTTGCAATGCAACGGTAATGCTTTTTATATGAATATCAAATTGTCTGACAGATAGCATGAATGAGAAGTACATTGAATGACCATGATATAAGTAAAAGACAGACAAAAAGGGAAACGCATTCTAGAGTGTATAAAAAGTGCATCGCAAAAGGACACTTTATGATATTGAAAGCACTGTAATGTTATTGCAACCATGTATGACGATCATATTAAACATGAAATAAGCATCCGATAGAAACAAAAAAACACGCAATTTCCAAGTTTGACGATCAATTGAATGTGAACGTTTGAGGAGGCTAAAAAATCTGAACTTTGATTTTTAAGTGACATTCCATAAATCGATAAATAAGTGTAATTTAAAGTAGATTAAACTATCCAATCTTCAGTAACAGAGATATGAAGACTTGACAAACATACTTATAGAAATTTTTTGTACTCATAGTCGCATTATGCAAGACAATTTATATATTTCAGGTTACAATTAAATATTCTCTTCGTGTCGGGCTTGAATTACAAGTATGCATAATTAGGTGGTAGTGTAGTGTGAATTATTATTGAATAAGACAGAAAATATTTAAGAGTTTAACTAAATATATTATATAAATATATGGCAAACAAATATGAGTTACTCACATTATGATAGATACCTAAATAATTAAAATATCACAGAAAACTGAGAACATAAGGAATCACGGATAGAAAGGAGGAAAATGATGAAAAAAAAAGGTACTATGTATATATATAAGTGATGTTTATGTATATATTAATAGATATTGCTCCATAAAATGAATAATACATAGGAGATAAGTGAGAAAACTATAAAAGTACTTAGTATGTAGAAGTCACTAGCGTGAGGAAAATAAGTATAGCTGATGATATGTGAGAGTAGGTCTAGATATACGATCACTGAACTAGAGTAATGAGACGTGCTATATTACTACTATATACTGATGAGGGAGTACGAGAACCCCCGCGACACCAAGAGCAAAACGGGGGCTAGAGATACCGCCCGAGGAAAATACGTCCGACCCCGGCGCCCCAGAGCCAGGACCTACCTCAACTACGTGCTACTCACGGTCTAGTATGACCCGAGGCGGTGGAGCCGAAAAAAAAAATAATAAAAATAAGTATACGTTATGTAAATGAGTAGTTAATGAGGACAAATGACCTATATGCATAGCAAACGGGGTGAAGCACAGGGAACGTGGTACGGTCGGATTTGCAAAAAAACTCCTTTCAGCGAGGGTGAGACTGCAATAGAAAGAATAACAATTAAAAGATTACATAAGAGAAGAGAGAATGAGAATGTGTAGTGTTTGTTTCTAGTGAAAATTAATCAATTATATATTATACCATTTATAGCTAGCCGGCATTCAGAAGGAAGAAATACCTAAACTAGACCTAACCGTAGGAATCGAACCTGTGAATTTTTTTTAAATGCGACCTAACTAACCTGTAAAATAACATATTGGATTTTTTTTTCATTTTTCACCCCTAGAACATCTTTATATGTCCCATATGTTAATTTTTTTTAAAATCCGAATCCGAAGTCCCGTTCCGTGTCACCGTTACTATACTTTGTCCATATAATATTATATATACTATATTATATAAATATAATTATAATATATTTATAATATATATAATATTATTATATTATAAGTAATAATATAATAATAATATATAGATATATAATAATAATAATTATGAATATATTATATATAATATATAATATAGTATATAATATAGAAATATTATATATATATATTAATATATATATATATATTATTATATAATATATATATAATAGTAAAAATATCACGCCTTAAGAGTAAAAATTTAACAAGTAACAAAGTGGTAGTTTCTTAACTTTGTATCTCAAATCTGCAATCCATCAGCAAAAAATGAACATCGCAGCGTTTGCAATTTTCGTGAATTCATATTATTATTATTATTATTATTATTATTATTATTATTATTATTTACGAACTTCTTTTTACTGCGTAATTCAAATTCCATATTATATACTACTTGGATGTTGTACGGCTAACGTTTTCTATGATTAGGAAATAAATTGAGAATAAATTAAAGAATGAATTAATATTTTATTATTTTAAATATTTAAAAAACAACAATTTCCTAAGTTTTCGTGAACTAAGCTAACCTAACCTAAACAACTAACAATAGACAACATAAACCTAGCTCAAGCTAACCTAACCTAACCTACTAAAAAAAAAAAATTCCATGTGTGGCGCAGGCTCACAACATTTTACTATTTACAGATAAATCATTAGGGCTTTCTAGAATGCATGATTGTTGTTTATAGTTAAAGGTCTGACTTCGCCGTTCCACATGAGGCGGTTAAAGTTTAGATCTGTCAAGGTAAATATTAATATATATAGTTATAGTGAGAATATAATGATATAATAGGCTTAGTATATATAGACAGAGTAGAGTATATATTATACTATGTCACCTCAGCCGGGCTCACCAATACCTATCACTATAGTAGGTATAAGGAAATGATAAAATTATATACTGGATTAGCTATAGATTAATAACAATAAAGATATAAGTACATGAGATAAGGTGTATATATATAGAATCAAATAATTATTATATAATGAGTATAATCGGCTCACTATATATATATAATGAATAGAGGCTGAAAAGATATAGTGAAGGGCAATAATAAACATATACGGGGGCCCTTTAGCTGATAATGTCCAAAATGATTAAGTGTAAGTATATATGTATAAAAAACCGTTAACACTTTATACGAAACATAGATTTGATATTTTACTTCAGAAAAACAATAGTTCAATAACTAAATACTTACAGAAAAGCAGGAGATTCTACCGATCGAAATGACATCAGATCAGCGGCCACCCATTCCACAATAGCTTGATCAATTGATTTTTTCCTTATGGAATTCATCACTGTTTTTTTCACTTTTGAATCAGAATTGGTTTTAAAATAAGATCCCACACTAAAACGTTCATTTTCATTTTTAATTTTCTTTTCTAATTCGTTGTAAAGTGGTATATGATTTCGTCTTAAATGCCTTCTCAAATTGAAAGGCTTTTTATGATTTTAGAAAAACACAAAACAGCAGTATAATACATATCTTATAATTTCCCAGTTGTTTCTCATAGCAGACCATCGACAAAGATATTTCCATTATAGTTAATATCTGCATGCACAAGTGAATTTCGTGAAGTGCATGAAACAGACGTGATCCACTCACGATGATGAATAGGAAAAAAAAAGAAATATCAAATAGAAGAGAATATAATACGATATACAAAAGTATGAAAAGACATTAAAAGACGTTCAAATTTTATTTACAATAATACCTTTACGTTTGGTTATTTTATAAGACACCATTAATATTTTTAAATCAACGTAGATTTCTGTCTCATAAAAGTTAAACACACTAAAATATACGAGAAGTATTTAGTTCCACAAAAAGATATTACATAAGATAAGTACAACCAAGTGATATTGTAAACAATAATTTTCTGTGCTAGAATACAGCTTACAATTTGAAATATTTACAGCACAATGAGCACACTCAATATTCTTAATCACTTCCAGCCACTGCGATTGCTATACAACTGAATCCGACTGACGTTGGTGATTTAATTTCAAAGTTCGGAGATGCAGACTCAGCATCTCAGAGACTCTGACCTTGAGTTATATTGAAATGACGACTCGCGGTCTTTGTGTTAGTATATAAAACTCTGGAATATATATATATATATATATATATATATATATATATTTATATATATAAAATTTTAAAATATATATATATATATATATATATATATATATATATATATATATATATATATATATATATATACGAATTTTTAAAATTGAATCTGAAAGGCCCAGCACCGCGCACCGCACCGCACAAAAGCTCTCGCACCGCGCAACCGCACCGCACCAAAAGCTTCGCCACCGCACACCGCACGCAACCAGTAACTAAAAAGAAACTTGCTCGACGAAAAGCCTTAACGCACCTGCACCGCCACCGACATTTTACACTCGACCGCGCACGCACCGCACCGCACCGGTGCGTTTGCCAACCCTAATAAGACCTGTACATCTATAGTATACTAGTCAATAATAGCTAAGGGTACTCGTATATATAATATATATATATATATATAGTATATTACAGTTAAGCAAGTATTACCCTATATATATATACCTATATTACCTATAAAGGAAGAAAACCAACTATCAGTACAGTGTGATACCTCACCTATATATCATATCCCATGTTATGTATTATTATATTAATATATATATAAAGATTATATAGTATATATATAATATATTATTATATAATATATATAATATATAATAATATATATTATATAATATATATATATATTAATAGGAGAGGACTCATACCTAATTAATATTAATTATATAAGAATATAATATATATATATATTATAATTAATATATATATATATAAAATATATATAAATAATATATATATATTAATAGTAATATATATATAAATATATGAATATTATTAATATAATATATAATATAGTAGAATAGAGCAAGATAGAATATAAGAGAAAGAAGAGAGAATAAATATATAATAATTAGAAATTAATTAATATATAATAAGAGTGAATAAAAAATATATATATATATAGTATAGATTTTAATATATATATAGATATATTAATATATATATATAATATATATATTATATAATATATATATATAGATATAGATATATAATTATAATATTAATATATAATAATAATAATAATAATAATAATATAGAATAATACAGATCATGGTGAAAATGTAATTATAATGTATATGAACCCTAGAGCACTAACAGTAAACTTTATGTAAAAGATACTAATACATAACTTGCTGAACATATATCTGTGTCGCTTAATTTTATCAACATTTGGGTAATTTATTGATTTATTAAGGTTAAAATCCTCTGGGGAATTCAGCCTTCATATCCACAATAGTAAAATAACTGTTTATAACAAAAAAAGATATAAAGAAAGAAACAAAAATGCGTACCTATATCCTCAACAGCCTGTTAAAAATAAAATTTGTTTATTTAAAAAAAAAGAAACGAATGGTATTGTATTATTATAATCCTCAGAACCACAGAGTATATGTAGAATATGAATATAGAAGATATATTAAATATATTATAATTAATATATAATAGAGGATAATAATAAAAGAGAGAGAGATATAGATTATATAGATATAAGTATGATTATATATATATAATTAATATATAGATATTAAAAGATAATAATGAATTTATATAATAAGATAATATATATATAGAATATATTATATATATTATTATAAAAATATATATATATATATATATATAATACGGCGATAGAGAGAGATATACCTGAATACGAAATTATATAATACCACGACATATAGATAAAGTAAGAAACAAGTACATTAGAATTCTATTGACAAAAGTTTGTAGTAAATAAAAGTAGGGATATGTAAAGGGCAACTGCGGG
>JABUQX010101439.1:47500-63455 GCA_015478945.1 Trachelipus rathkii | reverse complement strand
TGAGGTACCTCTCTCCGCTCTTTCTTGGAGATATGAAGTTCGAAGAAATAGAAGATTTCGAAGGTCAATTTATAGATGATTACGTCAAGGTTAGGTTTGTGATGTTCAAAGATAGTGCGTTTGAAGTCTAGTCAGCCACAGCAACACCTGACAAAACCAAATCGATGGGGTAATACAAAGCAGATTAGATTTTCTCCGTAATGGAGGAAGTTATTCTTCAGGACTCCGTAGGCCTGGCTGACTTGAATGACTTTCGAGGAGGATTGCGACGTCTTTGAAATAAAATGTTGATACAATCTAAGATTTTTACCTAAAGGAAGATGTAGAATTATTTTAGCTCTTATCCCGGAGCTTGTCTCGAGATTACGATGAGAGTCTCGAAGATAACCCGATAGAGGTTCTCGAAGATTAAGAGTAAACAATACCAAAAAGCGCATCATTGATGTAAGGGATAGTGACACTCCATTAAAAAAGTGTTATCTTTACTTAAAATCGCTCAGAATATATGGTGGAAGGTCTGACAAAAGTTAATGTTTCTCACTCTTTTTAATCGAAAACAATATTATTAAATTAAAAGATTATTGTTTTTTGGAATTAGTTAATACACCTTGGAGGGCAAGTTAAAGGTTCCAAGGTGTAAAATATGTACACGAGCACAGACAGCTCTAGGATCAGAATCGAGAGTGGAAACCGAACGCTTCCAAATATTGCTCATGCATAAAAATCAAGGGAATAAGAAATCCAGACTCAACAATTGTGAATAAATGATGACTTAACTGAATTGACTGGGGGAATGGTTCCAAGTGGTGAGTATGATTCAGGAGAATACAACTATGCTGAAGTACTATTAAAGAGGAAGGAATCAGGCCAAATCCCAACGTTAGAATTGGCAGGGAGAGGGATCCAGATGAACCACAACTCCGAAACAACTCCAAGAAGAAAGATTCAGGATGAATTCCAACTTTAAAATAGCACCGAGTAAAGATTCACTAAGGAATCCCACTCAAGATTATCAGCACAAAAAGAAAAGAAGGAATCCCAAGATTGGAAGAAAGATTCAAGTGAATCCCAACTATGAATGTATAGTAGGATTCAGGAATGAATCCCAAAATCCGAATGTATCCCACGATTGGAACCCTGTCAAATATAAACAATTATTGGTATTTATACCATAATTTATATTTGCATATTTGACAGTTAAATGAAGTCACATATATTTATTCTATTAAGAAACATACCCTGATATATCCAAGAGGGGTCTTTCTTAAATGGAGATTAATGATGTCAACGGCCTTCCAGCAAGCAACAAGATAGTAAACTGTAATAAGAGTTAAGTTTACTATCTGTACATTACTACAAATCTTATAGTTATTAATTAATAAAATCCAATAAATTTGCAGCACTGACCTCTGAGACAGCTATAGAAAGGCTTATCACTTCTTGGGTATATATAAATGTTTAGCACAATTATATCTTTGGTATCATCTAAGATATGTGCTTCACTGTTTATCATTAACTTCTATTAGATATTTTACATTAACATCAGTAACAAGATGTACTAGAAAGAAGAAATACTGTTATATTATCGATAATTGTTATAAGGGTTTTCAATAATTGAAGACATATAATAAATAATACAAAGTATCACAGCCTGGATTAGAAATGGTAAACAATTCCAGACTGTATTATAAAAAACATTTCCAAGAATAAACAACACACCAAAATAAGATAGCGAATTGCCAATTGACACCATGGATGCATGATCAATATCTCCCTTATATATATATAATAAATATTTATATGTATATATATTAATATATAATTCTCTTAGATACTAAATATATATAATATATTATGTATATACATATATTACATACAAAATACATTCCTTATATACGATTTCTATCGCCAAGCAAACGCTAATTGAATAAGTAAAGAGTGCTTTTTAAGGCGCTCATATATACATATAAAACGCTGCGTTTCCATCGCCAAGCAAACGCTAATTGAATAAAAAATGAGCGCGTTTTAAGGCGCTCATATATACATATAAAACGCGGCGTTTCTATCGCCAAGCAAACGCTAATTGAATAAGTAAATGAGTGCTTTTTAAGGCGCTCATATATAGATGGAACAATGATCGCTTCAAATATATTTATATATATAATATCTGTCAAATATATAGTATATATTATAGATATAATAGCTAGTCAAATGTAGCTGTAAGGTTTATATAATAAAACTATATAATGGCTATATTTAATAAATATTATATATAAACAAATAGAAAATAGTTAAACATTGAGTATATATTATTTATTTTTATTTTGTACAAAGAAATTTTGATGTTTTTTCCAAAGATATAATAGCTAGTCATATGTAGCTGTATATATTATATAAATAAATTTTATGTTTTTTCCAAAGATATAATAGCTAGTCATATAAAGGGATGGGTAAATATTTTAAGTACATGTGTTACCGATACATGGAAAGAGGCCAATACCGATTCCCTATTTTTAGTTGGGTATACCGACTCCTTAATTAATATAATTTAACATTCACAGTAATAAGATAGAACTTATTTTTCTTGGAAAAAAGGTGAGCATCATAAGAACCAATATCAAAACTCTTTCCCTTAAGCTCAGAAGATATTACAAAACTGGTAACCAATTTATAAAGAATTTCAAATATTATATTAATAACTGAAAAAAATATAAGTGTTCGAACACTTTCATCAATGTCAAAGTTTTTAATATAAATGGAAATCAAACAAAGTTAGCGACTTAGCTTTTATGTTCTTAACATGGATACATTTACAAGAGATTCTTCACGGTGCATACACTATAAAGAATAAAAATATATGATTTGCATTTTCAATTAATCAGCCAAAAGTTAAAAGAAAAAAACGCTATTACTCAAACATGACATACTAAAATACTCTTTAAGTTAGATATCATTCATACTCAAATTCAAAAATTTCACCAATTGTGAGCTGCAAAAACATTAAGCATTTCACTAGTTATCTGGGCGAGAGACTGTTCCTTTTGGGGTGTGTAATTCCTACCAACCTTACACTATAAATTACGCTCTCTCCCGACTGGATGAAGGAGGTGGCTGATTATTATTTGCTGCAAGCACTGATAATAATGAAAACCTTGGCCATTTTCATGCCACCGCATGAAAGGTTTCTCTTCTGTAGGCCAGCATCTCCATGTTTTCGTAGAGCGTCATCTCCTCTTTTCACAGACTGCAAATTTGAATTATCTTGCTCCTTGATGACTGTCCCTTCAGTTTTTACGATTGAGGTTCCTGGTGTTGATTCCTTTGAAGGTGAATCAGTTGTTAAGCCAATTTCTTCGCCATGAACTTATTCTGAGTACTAAACATTTCTAACATATCCAATCCGTCATCTTCAGTTAGGTTATATTTGCTGGAAAAGCCACCATGTCCACTAATCAAGTGCTGTTGCCCAGGGGGTTGCAGATAAGGCGGCTTCCACTTCTCTCTCTTTTTTTTTTTTTTTTTTTTTTTTTTTTTTTTGCTTCTAGAAGTGATTCACCGTCGAAGGCTGCCTAGTTCTTTGTGGGTTTCAGCATAGCTTAAGAATTCTTATATAGAGTCTATTTAATTATTGATTTTTTGCATTTCGTTACCCAAGAAAAAAGCAAAATACTTACCAAGGAGTGGGTGTTGAACGCCTCAAAAATTCCTATAACGCAAATTACGCAAATAAGCACAGACGCAGGCTTTAAAGTGAGGGAAATTAAAATTGAGTAGGAAACACAGATGAGGAAAAGAATTACACAGAACAGAGGGTCGGTAGGAAGAAAAGAACACCGCCAGCGAAAACCAGTCCTGGAGTTTATAACATCAACACAAAAACTTCATGTGCCCGACACACGCACCCCTTTGTGCTACGAGGGCGTCAGAAAGGTGGTAAAGAGATGATTTGGCCTTCTTAGTTGGAGTATTAACACAGAATCATCAGAGTTCGAATAAGAGGAGAAAAGGATGATTTACAGAAGTTGATTAGAGATGTTTTTGGCAAAGAGGCCAGAGAAGATTTGTCAGTAGGAGAACCCAAGGAGGTCAGCGCATTTTGGTTTAATGAAAGTCCGCGTTTGCTCGTCGAAGAGTATCTCCCGTGCAACGATGTTCTAGCCTGAATGAAAAATTGGCAGAGTTGATAGCGAGAACGCGAATGTTTTCCACACCGCGATAAGTTATTGTCTCTAGCCTAATGCGACAGCGGAACAAGCACGATATCGAACCATGGGATTTGATGGAGAGAAAAAGATTTTAGTCCAAGAGAAGTAATGAACTGCTTCATCCATTTACAATTACAGTCTCCCACTTTATCGGCAGAATTGAGCGTCTTAAGAGTCAAAGCAGTCACTTCATTTATAGAGTTACCGTAGAAGCAACGCAATGCCCCCAATCGGCACGATCAAAGGTGCAAGAAAAACCGCATAGGCAGGATGGAGATGTTGGTCTGTGCAGAAGTATTAAAATTAAGTGATATAAGTTGTGGTCAGATTTAACCGATAGGAGCGAAGGTGATGGGTGGTTCATTTATAGAGAGAAGGACTAGTGGTTGAACATATGTCAAGTGTGTTCAAGAATCGGTTGGGACGACCGGAATGTGTGTTAGCGTATATTGGAATCAGTTGTTCAGATCGTTTTGAGAATACCTGAAGGATTCGGCCTTCCTCCCAACTAAATCAGCACGAGAGGAACCCAACAATTCAGTGTTATGTACATTGAAATCCTTAAATAGAGGACCTCAGTATTTGCATGAGAAGATATAACAGTCTCGTGAGAAGTAGTAGGTAATCAAAAAAGGCATGAAAATCTGTTTTGTTAGGAGAACAGAGAGAGAAAGGTATAAGAATTATTGTTTTTTTTTTTTTTTTTTTTTTTTTTACAGTTGCACCCAGCCACTCACGGGCAGAGCCCTATTCAGGGAGGCGGTGTTGCACGCCAAAATTGCATCCGCTAGCGCAAATTATGCAGATGAGCACAGCGCAGGCCTTTAAGTGAGGGAGATCAATTCAGCAGAGAAACACAGAAGAAGGCAAGAGAGTTCCAACAGAACAGAGTGGCAGAAAGAAGGAAGCACCGCAGCCGAAATTAGCCTGGAGTTACCAATGTTCACAAAAAACTCGTGAGCAGACACAGAACCCCTTGTGTTACGAGAGCGTCGTAAAGGTGGTGCGTAACACGAATTGTGGATCAGTTCCCTCGAGCACTTGCCTCTAGAGTACCTATAGAAAAGGGATAAAAGCACCAACATCGCTCGCCGCAAATATAAAGGTCAAGTGAACTAGAAAGTAACGGACAGTTTATAAGTCTTTTAGCCTTGACTCGACCTATCCAAAAGCCGGATGAAACCAGAGCCCCCGCCCCTCACAGATATGTGAGAGCAGTACCCCAATACTCCATACAAGGTTGGATGAGACCCTTGTATAGGTGTGGAGTAACTGAGAAGAGGAAAAAAGTTCTGCACTCTAAACAGTAACTCCAGTTTGTTGTAGGCCGCCCTAGGCCAAACCCACTGCTGATTTGAGGTTTTCAAAAAAAAATTGTTTATGTAAGGCCAAGGATGTTTATATTGTCAACAGGAGAGACGGAGAACCGTGTCGACAAGGAGATAGAAAAGTAAGTGTCTTAGTAGAGAAGAGATTGCTAGAAGTTGCGGTTTTTATAAGAATTAAATATTCACAGCTTGAGACGACCCAACCTAAATTCTAATCCAGAATCGCCGAGATAGAATCGATAAGATTTAAAATGGAGGCCAATTTCTAGAGGTAAGACGGTGAGAGCAGATTGATACGAGTTGAGACATGAAGGGTCAGGTCATCGACATATTATGATAGAGTTAGATGCTGCAGCGTGAGAGTCATTGATAAAAGCAGGATAAGCGTAGGAGATAATGTAGAACCCTGTAGGAACAACCATTATTGACAGAAAAAAAAGTCGCCCCCATCAACAACAGCCGACAATGAGCGCGATTTGAAAGAAAGCTAGGAATAAGTAAGCAAAGAAGAGAAGAAGAAAACACAAAGGAGGGAGCTTGGAGACAGTGACGCGTGTGTGCCATACCGGTCAAATGCTTTGGATATGTCAAGCGCACCACACAAGTCTTCCCGAGTATTAAGGGCGGAAAAACCATAAACCTGTATAAATAGGAAAGTATATACTCCAGCTAGATCTCGAGGTAAAGAGATTTCCATGATGATCTAAAGAAGTGAGAGTTGAAGTAGGGTTTCAAAGATCTTAGAAAGAAACAAGTGAGAGCCTAATAGGGCGATAGTTGTTAGAAGGATCAGAGCGACCGCATCATTTTTTCGGAATAGATTGCTGGACATATGCGCGCTTCCAACACTGAGGAAAAGCGCTAGTATGGAGGCATAGAGAATATAGTGAACGAGGCGGCTGGCGGTCAGCACGGAAGCCACAATTCCTCAAAACTCGGCGAAGAGAAATGCCATCCGCGGCCACCGCCTTCCTAACGATTATTAGATTTCAGCGGCTCAGTTCGCAGCCCGGTCAAATGAAATGACAGTAAAGGCATAGGACACCTGAGAGAAGGAGGAAGAAGAGGAATACCAGAATTGTCAAGGCGATTGAAAATTAGAGGGAAAAATAGGAGGCGGGCGGGGGGGGGACCAAAGAGAGATTGGCCTTCGTCAGTTTGCGTATATAACAACAAGAATCATAGGAGCGAATTAATGAGGACGGAAAGGCATGATTTACAGAAGTTGTTAGAGATGTTTTTGGCAGAGGCCAGAAAGATTTGTCAGTCAGTAGGAGAACCAAGGGAGTCAGCGCATTTTGTTTAATGAAAGTCCGCTTTGCTCAGCGAAGAGTACGAAGAGTATCCCTGCAACGTTTCTAGCTGAATGAAAATTGCGCAAGAGTCGATTAGGAGAACGCCGAAATTTTTCCGCCCCGAGAAGTATTTCTCTAGCCTGAATGGACCAGGGAACAAGCACAATCGACCTATGGATTTCTTGAGGAGAAACAAGATTTAGTCCAAGAGTTAATGAACCTGCCTCATCCATTAACAATTTACAGTTCCCACTTTGATCGGCAGAATCTGAAGTGTGCTTAAGAGTCAAAGCAGTCCTTTCATTTATTAGTTACCGTAGAAGCAACGCAATGCCGCCCAATTAGCCCGATAAAGTGCCAGAAAAACCGCATAGGGCAGGATGGAGATGTTTGAGAGAAAGTATTAAAGTATTAAAATTAAGAGCTATAAGGTTGTGGTCAGAGTTTACCGATAGGAGCGAGGTGGTGTATTTATAGCAGAGAAGGACTAGTGGTGAAACAATAGGTCAAGTGTGTTCAAGAAATGGTTGGGACGATCCGGAATGTGTGTAGGTTATTAATCAGTTGCTCCAGATCCGTGAGAATACTGAATGATTCGGCTTCCTTCCAACTAAATCAGTACGAGAGGAACCCCAACAATCAGTTTTTTGTACATTGAAATTCCCTAATAATAGAGGACCTCAGTATTTGGCTGAGAAGATATATAACAGTCTCGAGAGAAGTAGTAAGGTAATCAAAAAAAAGGCATGAAAATCCTGTTCTGTTACGAGAACAGTAGCAGAAGCATAAGAATATTGTAGTAGGGAAGAAAGATTTTAAGCCCAGAACATCGAAGTTAAGAGATCGAGCTTCTCGAGACGTGTTATAGAATGTTTATAATTTACAAGGCACATACTCCACCCTTCGTAACGGAAATCTTAAAATAATGTTATAGATTGGATATAATTTAAACGAGTTTGAGGCTGAATTCTTAGCCATCTGGGTCTCAGCAAGAGCATTTAAATTAGGTTTAGAGTGGTACGAGAGGTAGTATTCCATGGTGCAGAGTTTAGAGCTGCAAGCCATTATGTTTAGCGTTAAACGTCAAAAGAAAGCCAGCGCCTGTGCAAATCTGCCATCATAACACCGCACACGCAATAAAAAAAAAACAAAAAAAACAAACAAATAGACAAAAACCAAAGGAGAATGAGGAAAATTTATTCGTACGCGTAAAACCTAAATTTAAAACGATAAAACCCTAGTTACAGCAAATATCTAAAAAAATATGAATAATCCAGAAGGTTTAAAAACACTCACGCACTCACCCGCTCTTCTTAAAAATTGCCATAAAAAAAAAAAAAAAAAATACTATGATCAACTAAAAAAGTAGGATTAATCTGTTATTAAATTATAATAATGAGCTGTCCAAATAGGTTAAATTTTTGCCGCATAAAGAACAGTTGGAGAAAGCTAAAAATCTAAGTTAAAAAGGAAATCTAGGAAAAAAAAACATAACTTAGTACTTAGCTATCTGACGAACTAGATTTATTATGAATTCTTAAAAGTTTCTCAATAATTTTCACTCAAATAAGTAAGAGTATCAGCCAGTTTACCCGATACCGGATACCATTCAAAAATGCGATTACTACCTGATACCGATACTATGGACATCCTAATATAATAAAATAATTAATATATATAATAATAATAATAATGAATAATAATAATAATAATTAATAATAATAATAATAATATAATCAATAATAATAATAATAATAATAATTAATACATAATAATAATAATAATTTAATAATATTATATTACCTTTTATTATTATTCATTATTCATTTATATAATTATATTATTATTGATGTTGTATTATAGACAATACTAAGTTAATTGGTCACTTGCTGATTAGCGATGTAAACCTTTTTAGCGCTGTTTGTGTTTTAAATTGGATAAAACCGATTATGAGATACATGTTTAAAGGGAAAAAGAATTGCAAAACTGTAAAAAAAAAAAAAAAAAATGCAAAGAAAGAATACATGAAGAAATACCAAGAAAAAAAAAATGTTAAAAGTCGAAGTGCAACTTTTGAAAAGATCAAGTGTGCATGCTGCCTGTATCTTCCCATCGAAAAAAAAGCAGCCAAAGAGACGTGGAGCAACCTACAGCCCCATCTTATCAAGTACTTTGGGTCTGTCAAGAGTAAGAAGGAGTATAATTGAAGGCAATAGAGTGATGTACAAGGAAACAGTGAATTGCTTGGAATGAAAAAATAATATTTGCCTATGACAGTCTAAATCAACACATTAGCTTGAAATCGCCACTACTTGATCGATAAATAACTTACGCCCGATACTTTTTATTGAATTTTATTTCTTTTTAGATTTAAATTCAAAAATAGAAAATTTTTGATATTTTAAGCCAAGAATAAGGATATTAAGTTTGTAACCTTTTTTTAGAATACATCCTTCTTTGCACAAGGAGCTATGTACTGCAATTGAAGGAGGGTCAAAGCTGGCGCGGAGCTGCTTAACAGACAGGTGAGACACCAGCAAAAGCGTTCAGCCCATCATTCTCCAGACTATATCAAAAATATTTAAACAGAATAGAGCTTAAGTTGCTTTATAAGTAAGTGTGTTATTTTAAGTACAGGTTAACTATAAGTGATGTCACAACTAACAGGTTAAAAAAAATTTAGAAAATCAGTCCAGACAAAAAATTTTTGAATGTTGAAATACAAAAGAAGATATTTATCTCAAATCTTTATTTTTTTTGCCCTCTGAAAGTTCTTGATACATTACATTGAGCCTATTCAAATTTTTAAGTCTGAGTTCTTTGTTGAATTCCTGTCCTACCTGAACTCCGATTTCCCCTACCCCTCCAGAAGAAAAGTGATGAGAGATCTTGAGTGTCATATGTCATAATAGCGGAAGGCTGATTTTCAAACCACATGTATCAGTAGGTCAGTTATGTAGGCCACAACCGCGACAGCCTGGACTGGGGAACAACAACAGAGTTTTCTGGGGGATGGATTCACTGGAAGTAATTAAAGACCTGAGAGAGAGAAGGTGTCCTGCTGGGAGAGTTATCTGTTTCTCAGACAAGCACAGTCCTAGCCAACAATATTACGGATATTGATCAACAATTTGGCATTGAGCATAAGGTCAAGTAAAAATTAATTATGAAATGAATAACGTATGGTCTGAAAAAAATTTAACTCCAATTAATAAGCGAAAAACTTAAATTAAAAAATTTTTTCTTCAGTTGTCGGCATCTACAACAGATTCTGCTGCCAATAAGTTTCTGTGCCAGTTCTTTCGGATGGCATGCTTCATGTCAGAAACGTGGTGACGAAGAGAGAAGAAGCGGTACAGATTGCCAGAGATAGTGGTTGCCCCGCATGAAGGATGAGAAAGATTAGTGACACAGAGGTTCTGCCAGACAAAACCTCTCCAGCTAGAAAATCTGCTTGAAGAGCATGATGCACTTACCCCTAACTAAACATCGCCCATTGCATTTCCTACCACATTTAAACATCTTGGCCTACTAAGGCATGTTGCAATGTTCCTCGCTGCGTTCCTCTTGCTGCCAAGGATTATTTAATAGCGACACTTATCAAAAGCCCCACGAATTGCCTGGAATGCCCAAAACAGGAAACTACAACTTGCTGCGAGTTAAGAAGGAGTGGAAGAACAAACTGTAGAACACCAAGTGCTTACTCGCCCCTGGAACTCCCTATACGATTCTATTAAAGACCTGCTTAAGAAACTTTGATGGCTGCATGACAAAAATCAACAACATTTGCATATGGAGCAAAAGTCACGTCTTCCAGTATTTAATAAAAGTGATAAGAAAGCTTTGTTACACAACTTGCAAATCCAATCAATCAACATCTCTCCACCGTTCTTAATCATTTCACCAGTAATGTCATCTATACCTGCAGATTTACCATTCTATCAACTTTCTCACCTACTCATTAACTCTCCTTTACCAATGACCCATCCCCAAAAATACCTTATTCTTCTAGCACTAAATCAAACCCACACCACATTCACTATCACATCACTTCTTCATTACTGCCAATGTTTTATAGATTTTCGAAGTGTGTTCTCTCCACAGTTCCATTACATCCATTTCATCAGTTACGAAACACCATCTACGCCTATTCATTATTCTAAGCAGATTCCCCTTATCTCATTCTTAACCATTCGTGCTTCCTATTCCCTTGTAGGTCCCCATTCATCCTCCTTCCAAACTGTTCATTTATATATTTTTTCCTCCTAAGTACGCACCTTTTAGTATTTCTTTTTTTCCTTCCTTATATAACTTTCCAAACATTTTTCTTTTGAAACTTCCATCATTGACTTTTAGTACAATTTAACACCACTTCTTTTTTACATTATTAACTGCTATCGCTCACCTCTTCATTCACCACTCACTGTAACATTCTTACTTCCTACTTTTTGCACTATAAACAACCGCTTCCTTCATTTGCTTCCAGATTTGCTGTTTCAACTTGTTCATGATAACGTGATTACTTGAGATGCCGACTTTAGAATACTTTATCCCTTACTACCTGTGTTCAACTTAACTGTTGCTCCCTCTTAATTCTTACCCACTTTCCTTCCTTATCACCTTCCTCTCTATCCAAGGCCCCACTAACTTAATCTTTACATAAATACAATACACAATGATCCAATAATCCCATTCCTAACCCCCTCACTGATTTAACATACAACACATACTTCAACATCTCCTTCTTCACCAACACAAAACCAATCATCCGTTTCACTTCAATACCATCACTACCTACACCAACTTTAGTATACTTATGAATACTCCTGTGTTTAAAGAAAGTTTACTTACACACATACCTCTCTCCTCACAGAAATCAATCACCTTCCTACCATTCTCATTTTCTTCTGAACCCAAAACCACCTGTGTATACTGTCCCTTTTTATCCACCTATCCAACCAGTAAGTCACCCAACAATCAATCTGAAGCTCCTACTCACCCCAATCAAAACATCATTCAGATTATCCCACTAGGGTGGGCGGAAAATCCTCAAACAAAAAACCACCCAGCCTAGTACCTGGCTCTTGATGTAAAAAAAACATTTATGAAGAAAAACATTTGTAGTCACCATTTTTAGTCGACCCACCTCATGTTATCTAATTATTCAAAAAATCTGAAATTTGTTCATGTCATATGTATAAAAATGACCATAACTTTTGTTCTAATCATGCTTCAAACAAAATTTTTACACCAAAGGATGCAGAATTTAATTTTAAGCATTTATTGTGATCACATTTTTCATAGAACTTTTATTTTAAAAATTATTTACAGAAATATATATATATTTTTTCATTTTTATTACATTTTTATCCAAAATTTTCAGAAATGTAACTTATCTAATACCTACTTATCTATTTATATACCTAGTTACATCTAGTAATACCTTAAATTTTCAGCTATGACCAAAAAGCTACAAGCAGGTATTCTTATTGATGCTATGTTATTAAGCCATCAAAAAGAATTTTCCACCAGGGAAGAGTTCCCAGCTTTAAAGCCAGAGTAATTGAGAGATGCCTTTTTTTGTTAAGATTAGCCGAAAAGAAAGTGCTATTAAGGAAGTAACTGAAGAATAATTAATTTTATGGGTAAAATACAATGTTTATCCTATATCTTTACACTATTCAAATGAGATTAAATAATCATATAAAACAATCTAATCGACTTGTGAATTATGATAAGAAAAAGTAGCGTCAAAATTTAAATTGACATAGGGAAGTGGGGTCATTTACTGCAAAAAACTATTTGATTATTATATCGAAAAGATGATAAAAAGCTGCGCAATAATGAAAAAAAAGGATTGTGAACAATGGCAGAAGAGGCGGCATTTATAAGTTTCATGAGCTACCTATATTACTTTACAACTTCCTAAACTATTTTACCTTTTTATTTACATTCTAAAATTATATAAGCTTTTATGTTTTTTGATAGGTAGGCCATAAATTTTGTAAAAACTGAAAAAATAAATTCTTGAAATAACATGAAAATTTTAAGGAATTTTAATATATTTCAGGATCAAAAAACACAACAGATATGGCTACTGCACTTTGCAACCGGTCCCTATAACATCTTCTCAAACCAAAATTCAAAACTAGAATCATTCAAGAAAATGAGAGAGCAAGTAAGGTTCAAAAATTTGATACCAAAGTCAAAACCAAGTTGCTCTTTTCAAGAACCCGAAGATGAAACAGCAATCTGATGCTGGAATGAAAGATTATCAAGTGATAATGATCCAGATCCTGATTACATTGGAGATGATACAAGTGAAAAAATAGACAAACTACAAACATTTTAGATGAGTTTGCAACAGGTAAATAAAAGAGTTTAAGAGTAGTTTATGTATAAGTATTTTGAAACAATATTGCCACAGTAAATACTTGCTTTGCTAACTTGCAACTATTACAACTAAATTAATTAAGTGTATAATATATAATAAATATAAATATTTTTCAGGTACCAAATAAGTGATAGAGTTGCGGGCAGCTGTGCTTTCTGCCTGCCCATTTGGTAGATTTTGGAATCAAACCAGCTGATTAAAATACAAAATGTTAGATAAGTAAGTGTACTAAGCTTTCAAAATTGTTTTTATAAATGGAATATTAATACATATTTCAATGATTAATTAGTTTCCTGGTGCCTTCTAATTTATAGGTATACTTACAAATTATTTTAACTTTACAGAAATAAATTGAGAAGAGAAAGAAATAAATTGAGATCAGAACGACAGAAAGAAGAAATCATGTTTGAAAAAGTAACTGGAATTGGTTTTTGAGGAAGAATATTTGGAGACTGATCAAAATATTGAAAAAATTAAGGGAAAATATTACACATTCTACAATACTGGAAGAACATTACGTTATCACTGGTGAACCTGGTATATAAAATTTATATAATCTTAATTCAAAGTACCTTATATATGTTACAAATGAAAGTATATTGATATAAATTAATAAATGTTAATAGCAAAAATGTTACTTTAATAATTTGCTGATCACCATTTCTCAAATTTATTTCAGATGGCTTTTTACCTCAATCATTTCACGCTAAAGAGCAGAAAAGGAATTGACATCGCTCATGGAATTTTCATGCAGGTTAAAGGCACAGAGCTAGAAAAAAAATTGGTTTTAGTATAAAGGCAGAAGAACAATGTGAATTACAGGTCATTTAACATGTAGTTCAACTTAGATTACTTTAGAATTGTTTCTTGTGTGAACCATTGAATGGGATATTTGCCTTTTGCATCTCAATGAGCTCCCATTAAGACAAGTTTTCATGAAACTAGATGGTACAGAGAAAGGGGCTGATAAATTTGCTGGACCCATAGGCTTGAAATTGAATGGAAATGTATCTGAGTGGGAAATTGTTAAGAGTAAGGTTATGGTTGTGAGCGAGGACAGTCCTCAGTGTGAATTTATGTTAGATGGTGAGCAGCTGGAAAAAGTGTCTTGAGTTTAAATATTTAGAAATATGTTGGATGAAAAGGAAACGGATGATGCCAGTGTAGTTAGAAAGTTGTGAAAGGAGAGCAAGTGGCTGGTGCAATATCATGTGTGATATAAAGGGACTAAAGTCTTGAGTACTAGTGTCTTATATGAGGGTATGTTGTTACCTGTGTTTAATGCATAGCTTAGTGAGACTATGGTCTGGAATAAGAGGTAGCTATAGATCTAAAGTTCAATGTGTTAAGATGGACAATCTTTGGGGTGTTAGGTGTATGATGAAGAATTGATAAAAATGAGGACGATGAACATATTAGAGAGTTGTTTAGTGTGAAGAAAGGGATGGAGAAAAATTTTAAAGAAGTACATTGAGGATGGTTGTGGTATTCATGTGTAAAGGATGGATGATAGTCGGTTGTTTATGCAGATGTATAGTGGTGAGTAGTGTGCTGGGAATTGACGGCTGGAAGACAAAAAAAGTCGAATTGAGTCATAAGGAATGCCTGGAGATGAGAAATGGGTTGGCAGAGGCGAGAACAAAGGTACATAATAGGAGTGAATGGGGTTTTGTGAGGGGGTATAGTTATGGCCCACCTTTGCCCAGGGCATGAACCCCACATTGACTAGATGCCATAGTGACGCGTCCATCACAGCGTCCTGTGAAGCTCTAGTGTGGAGTTTCTGACTGCCGAGCGAGTTCTCACGTAATGAGGTATAAAGGGAAAAGAACGAGCTGCGGCTTTTCTCTTTCGGACTTGTCATATTCTTTTTTAAACTTTCTCTGATTCCTCGGTTGTATATACATGCACCTTAACCTCAGTCATGGGGAAGAAGCGTGGATTGATGAGATTTTTTATATGTATATATATATATTATATAGTATGATATATATATATATATAGTATATATATTATATAGATATATATATATATATAATATATATATATATATATATATATATATATATATATATATATATATTATATATATTTATATATAATATATAATATTATATATATATATATATATATATATATAATATAATATATATATATATATATATATATGTATAATATTTATATATATAAGGTATTACTGTATATATATATATATATATATTATATATATTATTAATTATATAATATTATATATATATTAGATCTGATATATCTATATTATTTAATATAATTTTAATATACTTATCATATACTCATAATATTATACTTATAAAATATAATATATTCATATATATATATATCTAATATATTATATATAATATATACTATATATATTATATTATTATATATATATGATATATATATCCATATATGTAGATACATATAGTATATGATAAATTATATATATATATATACATATATATTATATACTAATATATATATATATATACTATAACCAATTTCATATATATATATATACCGTAATATATATATACACATATACTATTCATAACATAATATATATATATATCATATAGGTATATATAAGTAAATATTATACTGCGTCATATAAATCTAAAGCATTCATATTTTATATTTTCATATCATTATTACAACAAACAGTATTTTTGGTAACTTCATATAGATCCAAGGTGAGCAAAATGACTGTCAAAA
>JABUQX010101439.1:0-45000 GCA_015478945.1 Trachelipus rathkii | reverse complement strand
ACACCATCAAAAGTTCACCAACTAACGTAAATTACGCAGATGAGCACATACTCAGGCTTTAAAGTGAGGAGGATTAAATTTTCAGCAGGAAACACAGAAAGATGGGAAGAGAATGACACAGAACAGACTGTGGCAAGAAAGAAAGGAAGCACTTGCCAGCAAACTTAGCCTGTGATGTTACCAGATATCAAAACAAAAACTCATGCGCAGATACATGCACCCCTTGTGTTACGACGGCGACGCAGTGAAAGGTGTTGGTATGCGAGTGATAAGTTCCGTCGATCACCTGCCCTGCTGTGGTACCTATAGAAAAGAGAAGATAGACCACCAACATCGTGTCGCAAAGATAGAGTGTTAAGTGAAGTGGAAAGTACAGAACAGTTTTTAAGCCTTTTGGCCTTTGACTCGATTCTATCCAAAAGCCGGGTGAAACCAGAGCCCCCAGATATGAGAGAAGTACTCCATACAAGGCGGATGAGTGGCCGCTGCATAACTGCAGTTAATGAGAGAGAAAAAAAAGTCTGTCTAAACCAGGTTGTGGAATGTCGGAGTCGGATCGCGAGTCGGTAGTTTGGAAGAGGGTGAAGCGGGAGTCGGATTTTAAAAGGGTGGGAGTCGGAGTCGGTAATTTTCAAGAGGGTGGAGTCGAAGTCGGTAATTTTCAAGAGGTCGGAGTCGGAGTAACTTTCAAGATAGTAGAGGTGGAATCAGAAAATTTTGAGCTGACAGTTATGAATTGTGACTCTGTGAGTGACTTCAATCGCTTCAAACAAGTTCCCTCACTTGCGACTTCCACTTTATGCCGTACACAAAATGCTTCACAAAATGCAATTGCAAAATTCGAAGTTTTTTTAACCTGCACCTTATGTTTCTTAATATTGTGAAATACATTATAATATTAGACTAATAATGTTGATATTTTACTTTCAACCTTATACAGACGCATCCTACTTCAGTTTTATTCGATAAGATTATTAATTCACTTTTATAAATTAAATAATCTCCAAGGTTAACTCTCGAGAGTGTGGAATAATTTCTATTACTTATTGAACCTACAATATGTATCATATCGTATCTATCGTGTGCGTTGTATATTAACTTTCCTAATCATACAGGCTAAGCTTAGAATGTATATAGTGAGTTCACTCATAACAAGAGTAAGTGCTTACAATCCTGCCTTATCGCGCTCCTTGATTGCAGTGGGTAGTAATATAAAATGTTGTTGCAAGGAGTTCAGAAGAAAAGAATTACATCGAACATATTGTAAGGCGATTAAAAACTAGGCACAAACTTTATTCACGCCTCCAATGAAAAGATTATACGATACTCTATACTCTTCAATTTCATCCTTTAATTATACAATGCCCACTCACGTAAGCAGAGTAAGTGGAAACCTACTTCTAGATAATCAGAGTGAGCGTTTCGCTCTGATCAGAGCTTTCATAGTGCTACATTCGACTAGAAGTAGAGAAAAATGATGAATGCACGAAATGACAGTTGATATACGTGTTTTTTACACTCATCATTGTTACCAGCCAATGAAAAATGTGTGTCCCTAGTTACATTCTGAAAAAAAAAAAATTTCACTTAGTGCGAGTACGAGCTGAAATGCTAGATTCAAAAGATTGAAGATAGTGATAAAATTGTGAAGGTATTATGACTGAGAGAGCGGCTCTAAATATTAGGAAGAGCGCCTGGGTCATCGATAAGTATAATCATTAGTGAACCCCAATTGTCAAAGACCCCGTAAGTGCGAGATGCGTGTAGCGTGAGTGCTTTACCTCAAAGCAAGTTAGCCGTTGAACGGCTCTTATATTGCCTACTTAGAGGCATGAATATTTATCAAATCATAGAAATTCCTAAGTGACACGAAAAGTGAAAAGCGACACTAGGAGAGTGAAGGGCGTATTGCGGATATTTTAATAAAAAACTTATTAAAATTCATTTGAAGGGAGATGACACTAAATGTTAATAAAGTATTATGTAGCCAGTTGATAATAAAATTTTAAATATATTATATGTTAAAATGTTAATATTAAAGTATATATATATATATATATAAGCGTATACAATCCCTTAATTATATAGAAATTACTATGAAATATATGAATATATAATATAAATGAAGGATATTTTAAAAATATTGAATATTATATTGAATATAACATTATATATATTATAATTTATATATATTTATTAATTATGAATAATATAAGATAATATATATATATCATATATAAAATATAATATATATATATATTATATATATATAATATATATATATTATAATATATTATAATATATTATGTAAGTTATAATATAAACAAATTTATATATGATTTCTATATATGAGACCATAAGATATATCCATATAGAGTCTTGTAGTTATATATATATAGTATATAGGCTCATGAAACTGACTCCCCCTCATACCTCCCTCAATAGGAGTAGTGTCAATAGTGGATAGAATAATATATTATTTTATATTATATATACAACTATATATACAGTGTATATATATATTGAAATATAGTATATTAATATATATAATAGATGTAATAATATAATATATATATATATATATATATATATATATGAAATAGATATATATATATATAATATAATATATAGAATATATAGTATATAAATTATATATATATATAATATATATATTAATATATATTATATATATATGAATTATATATTATTATATTATATATATATATTATATAAACGCCCCATCTCGCAACTGTAGCTTAAATTATGGATAAGTTCTGGACTAGAAATAAGTGAGAAAAAAATACATCAATAGTACTGATTGCCACATGTCCATCCATACAGCCCATAATCTAGCTACCGTGCGTAATTTTCTTACTGACTTCCCTAAGTTGAAAATGAAGTGAAGGGTCATCATTTCATCATTTTGCTGATACGAGGGAGAAAAACAATAAAAATACTGTTAACACGTCAGACCACTTGAACTAAAACACAACTTCTAGGAACGAGATGAGCTTTAGACGCGGGTGTGGTGTATCGGATGATAAGTACAATGTAAGATGATGACTGTGTGAATCACTCGTGTAAAACTCGGACAGGTCGGGGTGAAAGTAATCGTACTTACCTAGGTATGATAAGAGAAGGCTTAAGTTTGTATGATCTTTTGTCAAGCTCCAATACATAACCTGTATGCGACAACCTCGAGTACCCTCTTAAACTATATATGGAGAGAATTTATTAGAAAGGGCAACTCAGTTAGCAGTGTATGATGAGATAGTTAATCAGCTATACCTTACAGTAAACAAGTTGCAGAAGATCTCTCACAATCGAGTTAGCATGGCTAAGTAGGTCTTCATGATCTTCACTAGATATACCTTAATTACTTTTATATATGTTATTGATATATATATACTGTTATATTATAGAGGGGTAAAGTAGTCATTTATTAGTAATATAATGTACTAGGATTGTCATTGATATGGTAATTAAGGTTGGATACTCGAGATATGTGAGTGATCGGGATAGTCGGCTTTATAAGGGTATATATATATTATATATATATAAAAGTACAGTTATCAGACATATATATGATATAGCAGGTAGGATATTAGTGATAACTAAAGTGATGATATTGATATAAAGTACAACTATTGCTCTCATATATAATTAGATCAAGGGTTGCTTAAATGTAAGTTTTCTACAGAGTATTGCACTGTGGATAACCAAAGTGGCTAACACTATACTAAGTAACACCTACAAGAAATCTGGCGCATGATATATTAAAGAAATATTCCTGAGACCATGATCTTGACCTTTAAACTTTGGTTAACGGTTCAGGACAAAGAATAGACAAGTGCAAATCAAACTCACAATGTGTTATGACGAGTTGACTTACTAGTAAAAAGCAACGAACGCACGACCGAAGGCGTGCAAACGCATGTTCCCCGTCGTCATATACAGTTACCCCAACGGGCCACGGGGTCAACTCAAATAAAAGATTTAACTGACGATAATAGAATTGGGAATTGCTTGGTTCTATTAATATGTGGACAAAAAAAAGATTTAAGTATAGTGAGTAAAAGCGTAAGGCAATCGAAACTTAACTTACAGTTAGTTTAGAAGCAGGGAATAAAGTTAAATAAGATGCTTAAGTATAATAGAAATCGCCAATAATGGTTTTAACAAAACTATACAAAGTTATAATAAGTAGCTTGATATATAATTGACTATTTTAGAGGTCAATTAATTTAGAGATTATTGCCCCAGCACATGGAGTTTGGACCCTTATTTAGGTAGCTGATAGAGGTTAAAGTTATATAGTGCCAACAAGGATGATATCTGGCTTTGAGGCGTAAGAGACTGAAACTGGGGAGAGGCTGAAGGAGTTAGAATGTTTTCTTTAGAAAGGCGATTTCTACATTTTCGCTATGTAGTCCTTTTATGCCATTAATGCGAGATACTTATCTATGCTATATTTCAAGTTTGAAGGCATTTCGTAATAAAATGGTATTTAAGTTGGAATAAAGAACAATATAGTTCAAAAAACAAAGATTTTGTAAAATAAGAGTAAGAATTCTCTAAAAAATTGACTGACAGCTCACAAAAATAACATTCGAAACGACGTATTTAGAGAGAGGTCTAGAATAAGCTACAGTTCTTCTTTTTTTTTTATCCATTCAGAAATTGTACTGAAATTAAAATATTTTGATATGTCCACCCTTTAAAAGGGGTCGCGTGAAACTTTAAGCTCAGCGCCGATTTATGCAAAATATTGGACTTCTGCCTTATGTGATAATAAGTATAATAATTAATTATATATATATATATTATTATATATATATAATATATATAATATATAATTGCCCTGTTGTATTTTATTAAGAATATTGAGGTGATACAGAGGTATTTTATTTTATTTAGTAGATCTATTTAGTAAGTGATACACACTAAATTTGATTGATTTCCGGCTATTCTCTGTAACATTTCATCGCGGCGTTGTCCCTGACCAAATCTGCATATTTTCTACTAGAGCACCGAGCTTTTTAAAAATGGTCGTTCCGTTAATTAGTGAATATATTAATAGTCGCTCTCAAAATTATTCAATAATTTCTAACATGTCGAAATAATATATTAATCATTCATTGCCACCACATTATCTTTACTAAGTTCAATTAGTAGCCAATACATCTAAATTAAATTGAAAATATAACAGCCAATTACGCCTCGATACTTATCAATGAAATCCACTTATAAATACAATCATGATGGAATGTGTATAATGACAGAATATATATATAGTTTTTTAAAAATAGAATAAAATAGCTCGAAAAAAACAAATTTATGTCCTCGAACAAAATCCACCTTTCTCAATAGTCACGTCCAAATTTCAACTTACCCTGTATTTTTTTATTTCAACACAAGGGATACTTCAACAGTGTTATGTTATTGTTGATGCATGTATATAATAGAAATAAATAAATTAAAAGCTTTACAATTAATTAGCCTATGTTATAGACAATGACGTAAAGGAATAATTTTAGTACTTTCCGAATAGCGAGTCCCACTGGTGAATCACACATAACAAAGTTCTAAATGGGAGATTTAGCATTAAATCTTTTACTCTCTCAACGCAAATTATTAGATGCAATTTATTCCTCGTTTGGAACACAACAGTATAGCGGTTCTTCTGTTATTTAACCCTTCGAGATTCATATAAGATCTTTCTCTGCCTCTTCGAAGATTTAGGTTAGATCTGTATGGGAGACATTATATTCTTTTTTCGAACCTATTTGATATTCTCTTCTTTTTCTCTTACTGTTTGAAGACTTCTTTGAGATTGTTCTTCATATCTATATACCTATATATGGGCAGCTGCTATACAATTTAGTCAAACATTTTTTGAGTGGATATGGAACTGATTAATATGAATCTATCATGTATGAATCTGATAATAGAATTGTGCACTGTTACTATGACGAAATCGACTATGTTCTTTCAGTAAGTTCTCTCAACAAATTTGCTTTGAAGAATAATTTATAGTAAAACTCCTACCTTTCCACGTTACGCATTTACCATGACGAAATATCAGTCCTAATTATTAGAATAATTTATGACCTTACAATTTCCGCTAATGATAGAAATCATTTAGTGATGATTCTCAAGGTGTCCTATTTAAGAAAAGAAAAAAATTCATCAAGGTCTCTTTATAGAGAGGGGACAGATCATCCATCCAAGAATATTTTGATAATTTTAATTCAACGGGTAGAATGAGGCTTCACTACAAAAGGTAAGGAAGTATAGTAGCTTTTTCTTTCTCAGCATAACAGAATCTGCTGATTCAGGTTATTAGGGGATACAGATGCCAATCTAGCAATAAATCATAATCTTTGTTTCCTTTGGTCCGATCATAATCGAAAAACTAATAGAGATATACAGTTAGTAGGTAAGCATTATAGATTGAGAGCCATTTGGACAGTGGCTTGTACTTCAAGAGGATATCCTTTCTAAATATCTATTTCATTGTACATCTTTAGATTTTGTTCACAGTCTTAGTCATTCAAGTTTTGTCATGTAAATCTATGCAAAAAGCTGTAGTTTGAAATTGTATTATATGTAGCTAGAGGCAGTTGTTTTACTGGACTTAAGATAATCTTTCCATAATATTAAGTTACTGAATAGACATGTAAATCTTATAGTTGAACCAGAAAAATTGAATAACACATAGATGCGATCATCATGTTTGTGATCTTGCCTTGCCTCAACCCACATCATAGTTCGGATACGTTAAAAGTTAAAGTTGTTTTTTTTGTGCTGATGATTTTATGCTGAACATTGGCACTCATATGTAAACCTGGTTACAAATGAACCATTCACCGCATAGAGAAGAATTTACCAATATAGACTCCATTAGAATGCGAGAACCTCCTCACAACGAATATCACACAAAACACTCGATAAAGAGTTATACACACTATAGACTCTCAACTGTGCCTTATATAGAGATTAAAAATGAATCGATATAGATTATAACTAAGATTTCTCGAATATAAAGATTGGGCGGAAGTAAGGACAAGAGAGTCTCTATAGACACATCAATATACCTATATGCAACATTCCAATTCACCGAATACTAGCTGGGCCGTCGATGAACTTGGGAAACAGGCCTTGTCGTAGCTTGAAGAAGGAAATAGGGAAGGCAAAAATCCCTACCTTATATTTGGTTGGTAATACGGCTGAAACTCACTAGAGTAGACGAACTAGTTCGCTATAGATATTAGATTTATGGAATGTCACTTCCTCCGCCCATCCTTTTCATTCACTTATCATTTGAATACATTATCACATTCACCATTCCGACAAATTCTCCACGTTGCAAAAAAATAACATCTACATAACTTACCCAATATGCTGTAAACTATGGTCATGGGGATCTCATTCTTATTCAATTTATGTATAGTGGAAATTTTTAAATTATCCCTGACTTTTCACTAATGATCTTTTTTGGGAATATTCCCTGCTTTACTAGAGTAGCTATATATTAATAACATCTTCCCTGATCTTTCCCTAGACCAATATTTATTTTTCCTAACCTGACTTTATTCACCTTACTGACTTTCCTAATTATATTATATATATAACACATATATATATTTGTATGAATATCACAATGATATATTATATATAATATATAATATATTATATATTATTAATATATTAATATATATATAATATTATATATATATTAAATATTATATATATATATAAATTTAATATATTATTAATATATATATATATTATATATATATGAATAATTAATTTATATATTATATATATATATTATATATATATATATAATAATATATATATATTATGATATTTTAATTAGAATTTATAAATTTATATTATTTATGTATTGAATATTATATATTTAGCTTACTTATTTCTTGTGGAGAAAAAATCTGAGACAATCATTTTATAGGCAGATTAATTGGTACAAATTTTTCAAATTAAAAGGAAAAGATATACTGCCCATAATTAAAGATAAAGAGCCAAGCAGATATAGGTTAAAGTTAGATATAACCTACACAGCAATTTGTAAATTAAAAATTTATAGTTTTATGAATAATAAATCATTTTTTTGTCAACATGAACTTTTTTGTGAGTTACTAGATAGTTAGTTAATTAATTTTCTATAAATATTTTCATAAAAATGAATCTAATAGATATATATTCATAATATATTAACTATAACTCTCAACAATATTTATCCCTTACCTTTGTAAGGCAAATTTATGTGTAGAGAAATTGTTTTTTTTATTTTAAAATTTCTAAATAGTGTATATATTGAGCCTCAATACAAGATATAATTGAGATAAAATAAATAATTTGCTAACTGAGTTGAGAAACAATACTCAAAATCTAAAGTGTTGATTGCAATATAATAAATATTGTGATCAATTTACTAGATATACCTAGATATTATAATAGTTATTTCAAGATATATAAACATATTCCAAGGCTTGTGAGTTATTTGAAAAAGCAAACCATGTGAGGGATAAAGATCTCTACACCATGAAGGGAATGCAACACAAGATACCTAAAGAAATTTTCGTTAAGATATTTTTGTATATATGTGCATTATTTAATTTTATGTATTTATTTTGGTATTATGATATAGTATATTTGTGAATTTTATAATAATTATTTATTTTATTACTTCATGAATTTAAAAAAGGACTAATTATTTTTAGGTAGATATAATTAACTTTATTAAAAATTTCTTTTATGTAGGAAACATCATCTGATGCAGCAATAAATATAGGGTTGATAAATCGATTTTTGTATATCGACATTGCTTTCTTTAAATAAGAAATTCCAGGAAGATTTCCACCAAATGTCTTTTAAAAATAAATAAAAAAAGAAATGAATATATCTCCGTAAGTTTTGATGATGAGATTATAACTCCCTAACCCGTAATAAATGAAAAAAATGGGCTTCTTATATCATATTTAGATTCCAATATTTAGTCATTTCCAAGTTCGGAACTTTAGTCAGGTTAGCTAGCTTTACTATTAAAAACAACAGAGTTGTTTGGTTTAACCATGTGGATTTAGCAATTTTGTTATAATCCAAAAGGCTATTTTTAGAATTTAAATTTTTTTCTTAAAACTTTTTAAAATTTATTAATATATTGTTAATAAAAACTAATATTTCCAATTTCATTAAATTATTCGTCAGGATCACACCTAAAACTATAATAAATTCTCTTTTCTTTAAAATAAAAAATCATTTCAATAAACATGTCATATTTTTTCAAAGTAATAATACCATTAAAAATCGCACTTAAATTACAAATATTACAAAATGGTTGAAATTATATTGTATTTAAGATTCTAATTTGTAATTAAAATTTAAAAATTTCGAAGTTTTAAATAGTCATTTTAAAATAGGACCAAAAGTAAATATTTGTAATAAGAGCAAATATTAGAATTTCATTATGTTAACTCAATTAATACACCTAAAACATCTAATAAATTCTCTTTCTGCTTTTTGAAATTAGGATCAATAAAACACATATTTTTCAAATCTAAAATACCGTTAAAACTCAATTTTTAATATTGACCAAATAATTTCAAATGTATATCCATGAAATCAGGGAATGTAACAGTTTTTGGAAAGGTAAAAACTAATATCATTACAGAATTTCATGAATAAAATTTATTAAAACAGTTTCACAAACTAATGAAATATTTGTAATAAAAACATAATATTTAATTCATAAAAAAAAGTTCATTTTAAAAACACGAAACTATAATAATTCACTTTTCGCTTTTTAAATTTCATTCAATAAACACATTATTTTTTCAAATGCTGACAAATACCTTTAAAAACTCGATTTGAAATTTAGGAAAAGTTTTCATAGATTATAAAAAAAAATAGATAATTAAAATGGAATATACCTGAGAAAATTTTAAAAAGTTAATTTAGGAATTAAATTTTTTTATAAAACAGTTTTTCAATAACTAATAAATATTTGTAAAAAAACAAATATGAATTTCATTAAAAACTCAATTTAAGATACACAAAATAGTAATAATTCCTTCTTCTTTTTTAAATGCTCTCTCCCAAGACATTATTTTCAAATCTAAAACTTAAAGTAAAAAACTTCATATTAAATTTACAAAACAAATTTCAAATCTAATAAGAAAGAACTTTAAATTTCAATGTGATATGTTAAATTTAACATCCTTAATTTTAAAAGTAATTTTTTTATTAAAAAGAATTGTCACAACTATTAATAGTTGATGGAAAAGTAAATTGAATTCATTAAAAAACACTATGTTATTAACCTAATAAAGTATTAATAAATCTCTTTTCTGCTTTTTTAAGAATATACAAGAAACACATATTTTTCAAGTTGTACATATGACTCCTAAAAACAATTTTAAGATTACCCAAAATTATTCAAATTTTTTGAAATATTAGAAAATAGTAATATTAATTATTCTAAATTGTAATTTAAAATTTAAGCAAAAACTTAATTTTAGAAGAAAATTTATTAAAACATTTTCATAACAATTTGAAATATTTTGTATATAAAAACCAAATATTGAATTCATTAAAAAACGTCAATTAAGACACCTAAAACTATAATAAATTCCTTTTTCTGCTTAATTGCATTCCATTGAAACACATTATTTCAAATCTTAAAAATACTTTCAAAACTCTATTAAATTAATCACTGAATCCAACGCGTTAAATAAGAAAATTACATTGATTCTAATTGAATGTAAAAATTTTCAGCCCTCCTAAGTTAGGTTTCAGGGATTTACTAAAACAGATTCCCTATTTACATTTAATATAAAAAACAATATTAAATTCATTAAAAACCAATTTAAGACACCTAAAAGTAAAAAAAATTCTCTTTTCTCCTTTTTGAAATTCATTTCAATAAAAAATTATTTTCAATGAAGAAAAATACGTTAAAAACTCAATTTTAATTATCCAAATATTCAAATGTTTTGAAATTTAGGAAAAAATTTCTACTTTTAAATTCTAAATTATAATTGAAAATTAAAAAAACTAATTTAGAAGTAAAATTTTTTATAAAACAGTTTCACAACTAATGAAAATTCAAGATAAAAACATAATATTGAATATATTTCATTAAAACGTCAATGTAGACACCTAAAAACTATAATAATATTCTGTAACATAAAACAGTTGATTCAATAAACACTATTATTTTCAAATGCTAAGAATACCTTAAATAACACTATTTTAAGATAACCAAATAATTTCAATATGTGAAAATAGAAAATCTGACTTAATATCTAAATTTTAATATAAAAATTAAGAAAAAGCGTTTAATTTGAGAATGTTAAATTTTATGAAAAACAGTTAGAAATATAAAAATGTAAGATTGTTTTAATAAAACAAATATTAAATTTCATAAAAACTTCAATTAAACACCTAAATCTATAAAAATCTCTTTCTCTTGGAAATTCATTTCAATGAAACACATTATTTTCAAATGCTGAATAATTACCTAAAAATTTCTGTAAACAATTACCAAATATTCAAATTTGAAATTTAAAAAATCTACTTTAAATTCTATAATTTAATTTTAAAAATTTAATGAAAATCTAATTTAGAATTAAATCTGGTATTAAAAAGTTTTCACAACTATATTAATATTGTTATATAAAAAAAATAATGAGTCCTTAAGAAACTCAATTTAACACTAAACTATAATAAATCTGCTTTCTGCTTTGAATTGTATCAATGAAACACATATTTTTTCAAATTCTGAAACAAATACCGTAAAAACCCAATTTTAAGATTCCAAATAATTTCAAATGTTAATTAAAAAAAAAACTTTAAATGACTTAAATTATGTAAATAACTTAATCAAACAGGTATAATCCTAATTTTTAAAGTGTATTTATAAAAAGGATCACACATAAAAATATTTATATAAAAACAAAATTGAAATCTTCATTAAAAAACTTTCAATTTAAACACTAAACTATAAAAATCCTTTTCTGAATGAAATGCATTTCAATAAAACACATCATTTTGTCAAATACGAAAAATATACCTTTAAAACTCACTTTTAAGATTACCAAATAGATTTCAAATTGAATTTAGAAAAATAACTTTTCAAATTCTATTTTATAATGTTAAATTAATAAAACGTAATTTAAAGGTAATAATTTTTATATAAACAGGTTTCACAACTAATGGAATAGTTGGTATAAAAACATAATCTACTTTCATAAAAAATCTCAATTCCAACACTTAACATCTCAATAATATTTTTCAAGATGAATAAAATTATGAAACAAACATCATCATGTTCCATATATCTGAAAAATACCGTAAAAACTCAATTTAAAATTTGGAAATCAATTCAAATTTTAAATGTAGAAAATAACAAATATTTAATTTTCTTTACCGAGATTTAAAATTTTAGCAAATGCTAATTTTAGATTCAATTTATTAAATTTAAGAAATCAACTAATATATGAATATAAAACAAATATTAAATTTTATCAAAACTCATTTAAGACACCTGCAAACTACTAATAATTTCACTTTTCCCTTTTAAATTAATTTCAATAAAATAATGTATCAAATCGGAAAATACCGTTAAAAATCTAATTTTAAATTTATAAAAGAATTTCAAATGTTAAAAAAAAATTTAGTTTTAAATATTAAATGCAAAGCTTAAATTTAAGAAAACTAATTTATAAGTTAATTTTTTTATAAAAACAGTTTCACAACTTAATAAATATTTGGTATTATAAAAACAAAATAAATTCATAAAAAAATCAAATTAACACACCTAAAACGATTATCAGTTTTACATGTCAATTGCTACCACAAAACTTTGAACTAACAAACTGCCAAACTACTAAATTACCAAAATTTCAAATCTTGAAATATAAAATCATACTTAAAATTCCAACTGTAAAGTAAAATTACCAAAATCGTAACTTAAATACAAGTTTCATGTAAAACAGATTACTCGATAGAGTCTTCCTCACAATTACATCTTCATAAAAAAAACGTTCAATTTAAAAACAATAAACTATTTAATTAAATTTCTCTTTTCTTCTGTAAATTGCATTTCAATGAAACACATTATTTTCAAATGCTAAAAATCACAATTAAGACTCAATTTTAATGATTTACCAAATAATTCAAATGTTAAATTTAGTAAAACTCTTATTTAAATATATAAATAATTGAGAATAATTGACATAAACTAATTTTAAAGTATAAAGAGTATTATACTAATTTCACAACTAATAAATATTAGATAAAAACAGTAATAAAATGCCATTTTAAAAACGTCAATTAAGACAACTAAAACTATGAATAAATTCTCTTCTGAGCTTTTTAAATAAGAATAAAAAACAATGTATTTTTCAAATCTACTAATACCGCAGCAAACTCGAATTAAATTACCAAAAATCCCACATTTTTAAATTTAGAAAAATCTACTTTTAATGTGTCTTAATGTGAATGTAAAAATTAAAAGCTCAAGAATTGACACGGTTAATTTTTTATTAAAAACAATATTTACAATAAATAATTGTAAAATAAACAATATTAAATTTCATTAAAAAACTTCATTTAACACACTAAACATAATAAATCTCTTTCTGGCTTTTAAAATTGCATTCAATAAACACATTATTTTTCAAATGCTTGAAATACTTTAAACTCAATTTAAATACCAAATAATTTAAATGTAAATTATAAAAATCTACTTTTCGAAAGTGAGTGTTTAATTAATTTAAGAAAAAGGCGTAATTTAAATTTAAATTTTATTAAACATTCACATATAATAATATTTCGATATTATAACAAATAATTTACATCATTAATAAACTTCTTGTAGTAACTAAAAGAACACCATTAATAAATTCTCTTTTCTCTTTTTAAATCATTTCAATGAAACACATATTTAAACACAATTTTATGCATTCAAATTTGTAATTGAAAATTTAAAAAAACCTAATTTTTAAAGGTTAAATTTTATAAAACAGGTTTCATAACTAATAAATTTTATATAAAACAAATATTAAATTCATTAAAAAACTTAATTAAACACCCAAAACTATTAATAAATTTCACTTTCTGCTTTTTAAATTGCATTTCAATGAAACACATATTTTTCAGCTCTGGAAATCCGTTAAAAAATTAGAGTTAGATTTAGGAAATAATTTCAAATTTAGAAGATTTAGAAATAAGTTCTCAGAATTTAAACTTGTAATGAAAAATTTAATAATAAAATTATTTAGAGTTAAATTTTTTATAGAAACTTTTTCAATCTCTGAAAAATCTATTTTATATAAAAACAATATTAAATTCATAAAAAACTCCAATTTAAGACACCTAAAACTATTATAAATTCTCTTCTCTTTTTTAATGGCATTTCAATAACACATTATTTTTCAAATGCGTAAAATACCATTAAAAAACCAAATAAAATTTACAATATAATTCAAATACATATATCCATAAAATCGTACGTTTAATTCAAATTTATTGAAATTAATAAAATTTCCTTAATTTATATTGAAGTTTTATTAAAAAGATTTTCCTAACAATGAAATTTGTATATTAAAAAAAAAATATAAATTCCTAAAAAAATAATTAGAAACCTAAACTATTAATAAATTCACTTTCTTGCGCTTTTAAATGCATCAATATATACATATTTTCAAATCTGAAAAATACCGTTAAAAACTCAATTTAATTTACCATAATTTCAAATGTTAAAATAGTAAAATTTCGTACTTTTAAAATTTCTAAATTTTAATTAAAAGAAATAACAATCTAAGTTCAAAGCTAATGTTTTAGTTTATCCTTGGCATAAGAAACGAACAAAATATTAACAAAAACAAATATATAAATCATATAAAAACGTCATTTAAAACACCTAACTATTAATAAATTCTCTTCTGCATTTGAAATTGCATTTCATAAAACACTTATTTTCAAATGCATATAATACCCTTAAAATTTTAAATTTAATTACAAAATATTTTAAATTAACTACAAATTAATTAAATTTTTTGTAATGTCAAATTAATAAAAGCTAATTTATAGCTAACGATTTTCATTCTAAATCAAGTGTACAGAGTAATAAATTATTGGTATATATAAATAAATGTTAAATTTCATTAAAAAAAAATTTAAGACACCTAAACATATTAATAAATCCTTTTCTCTTTTTAAATTGGCATTTCAATAAAACACATTTTTTCAAATGCGAGAATTACTAAACCTCAAATTTCAGATCACCGATCAGATTTTCCAGCTCAGTCACTTTTAATTCTAAATTTTCGAAACTCTTTACAGAAACTTCGTCGCTAGGCTAATTTTATACTCAAATGGAGATTAAAAGAATTACAACAATCAATATTGATATATTAAAAACAAAGAAATGCATTAAAAACTCAATTTAATTACCCAAAAAATATATAAAAATATCTCTTTCTCTTTTTAAATGGCATTTCAATAAAACATCCATATTTTTCAAATCTAAAATGACCTTTTAAATAATCAATTTTAAATTTACCAAATAATTTCAAATTTTTAATAGAATAAAATAAAGCAAGGATTCTAATTAAAATTGAAAATTAGAAAAAGATAATTTCAAGTTAAAATTATTTAAAACAGTTTTCACAACTAATTAATTATTTGTATATATAAACAAATATAATTCATTAAAAAACGTTCAATTTAAACACCTAAAAACTAGGAATAAATTCTCTTCTCTTTTAAATCATTCATAAACACATATTTTTCAAATCCTGAAATACCGTTAAAAACCAATTTAAATTTACAAAATTTCAAATTTGGAAAATTTATAAAAAATCTTACTTTAAAGTTTTAATTTTATGTAAAAATTTAACAAAAGCTATTTTTAGAATAAATTTTTATAAAACAGGGTTCCACAACTAATAAATATTGATAAAAAAAACAAATATTAATATTTCATTAAAAACACAATTTAAACCTAAAACTATTAATAAATTCACTGTTTTGCTTTTGTAATGCATTTGTTTGCAACAATTTTTATTTTACGTGGAAAAAACCGTTAAAAAACTCAATTTAAATTACCAAATAATTCAAATTAAATATAAAAATCATATTTAGTTTAATCTAATTTTAATTTTCAAGGTAACTAAAATCTAATTTAAATTTAAATTTTTATTAAAACAGTTTAAAATCTAATAAAAATTGTATAACATTTTTTTAAACCTTAGATTTCTTATTTCAAACACCTAAAACGATTAAAATTCACTTTCCTTTTTAAAATTCATTTCAATAAACCACATTATTTTTTCAAATGCTTAAACCGTTAAAAACTCATTTTAGGACCCAAAAAGTTCTAAATTTAAATATAGGTGAAAACTATTTAAAGTTCTAAATTTGTAATGTAAAATTAAGAAAAAGTCTAATTAGAAGGTTAAATTTTTATAAAACTGTCACAACTAATCGAAATATTTTGAATATATAAAACAAATATTAAATTCATTAAAAAACGTCAATAAACACCTAACTATAATAATCTCTTCGGAAGAGATTCATGGCAAGATTGGCAGCAATTCAAATTAAAATACCCTTAAAAACTCAATTTAATACCAAATTTCAAATTGGAAATTTAGAACACTTAGAGACTACTTATTTTACTGTAAAAATTCAAAAAAAGTAATTTAAAGTTAAATTTTTTTCATTAAAAAAAACATTTCACAACTAATAAACATTTGTTATAAAAAACAAATTTTAAATTTCATTAAAAAACTCCAATTAAAAACCTAACTATAAAAATTCTCTTTCTGCTTTGATAACTTGCATTCAATAACACATTATCTTTTTCATAATGGCTAAATACCCCTAAAAACTCAATTTAAATTTACCAAATAATTTCAAATAAATTTATAAAAATATATTTTAAATTTCTAATTTGTAATGTGAAATTTAAATAAAAAGGCTATTTAGAATTAATTTTTCATTAAAACAGTTTCACAACTTTTACATATTAAATAAAACAATTTTCAACTTCGTTAAATAATTCTATACTCTTCTCTCTCTCCTTTCCTCCCTCTTTTCTGTCTTAAATTCTAATTACGTTTTTTAATAAATGCGAACATTTTCTATAATTCCAAAATCTACTATTTTAACAATCTTTAAATTAGAAATAAAATCCTACATTACGCTTTTTCTGATATTTCACATTACAAAATTTAACTTTTAAAGTACATTTTCCTAAATTTCAACATTAAATATTAAATTTTAAAATTGGCATTTTATATTTCATGATTTAAAAAAAAATTTTTCATTAAATTCAATTCAAAAAGCAAAATAAATTATATACTTAGGTTCTAATACGGTTTTAATATTTCAAAATTGTCTTTAGATACCCAATTTTCTTAGTTTTTTGAAAAACCGTTAATAAAATAACTTCAAAATTACGCTTTTCTTAAATTTCCACATTACAAATATAGTAACTCTTAAAATACGATTTTTCCTTAAATTTCAACATATGTAAATTATTTAAATCTAAATTATTTAACTGGTTATTTTCAGCATTGAAAAATAATTTTCTTCATTCATAGCAATTAAAAATAGTCATAAAAATAATTATTTAAATCTATATTCTAAATTTACAGTTTTTAATAAATTCAATATTTTTTATATACCAAATATTTCATTATTTCTGAAAACCAGCTTTAATAAAAAAATTTAACTCAAAATTACTCCTTTTCTTAAATTCTTACAATGTCTCAAATTAAACTTTTAAAATACATTTTCCTAATTTCAACATTAACGATTATTTGAAATCTTAAAATTAGTTTAACCTACTTTACATTGGAAACAGAATTTAAAATTTAACCAATTACAAAGAAAGAAAATTAATTTATTAATAGTTTTATGGTTCTTTAAATACGTTTTAATAATTTCAATATTTTTTATACCAAATATTCCTATTGTAACCTTTAATAAAATCTTCAACTCTATAACATTATCGGCTTTTTCTTAAATATTCAATTACAATTTATAAACTCCTAAAATTATATTGTTCCTAAAATTCAACATTTAAATATTTAAATCTTAAAATTGATTTTTAACTTATTTTCAGGCATTTAAAATATATTTCATTAAATCAATTCAAAGAAGCAGAAAATATTAAAAGTTAGTGTTCTATCAATTACCCGTTTTTCAGGAAAATTTAAATTTCTTTAAAAATATTTCATTAGTTTTTAAAACTTTTAATAAAAAAATTAACTCTAAAATAGTTTGTGTAAATTTTCACATTACAAAATTTAAACTCTTAAAAGTACATCAAATGAAGAACATGGAAATTATTTTAAATCTAAAATTTTTATTCAACGTTTCTCCAAATTAAAAATGAAGTTTTTTAAAATCATTTCAAAAAAAAAAAAAATTTATAATACTTTATGTGTCTTAAATTGGACGTTTTTAATAAAGTTCGAATATGTGTTTTATATACAGAATATACATTAATTGAAAACCTTTTAAAAAAAATTTTAACTTCTAAGTTTACCCTTGCTAAGTTTTCACATTTAAATTTAGAATTCTAAATTAAAATTAATAATCAACATAAATTATCTTTGTTAAAATCTAAAATGATTTTAATAATTCGTGCATTTGAAAAAATAATTTTTATCATTAAATGGCAGTCAAAAAATATGAAAAAGAAATTTATTAATAGCTTACCGATTTAAATTCACGTGAGTAAACTTAAATATAATACCTTAATACCAAATACTCTAGTAGTGATGAAATCCTGTTTTAATAAAAAAATTAACTCTAAAATAGTTAAAAATATTCAAGGTTGACATACAAATTCTATACTTCTAAAAGTACTATTTTTCCTTAATGCAACATTTAAATTATTTAAGTGCTTAAAATTTACTTTTTGTATTTCAGCATTTTAAAAAATAATGTGTCATTTAAATGAATTCAGGAAGCAAAGCATGGGATATTTACTAGAATGCTGCATAGATAAATTTTAATTAAATTTCAAATATTTTTTTATACCATTTTTGCATATGTAACCTTTTTTAATGAACGAAACTTAATTGGCAAAATACCCTTTCTTAAATTGTATTTGGCAAAAAACTCTTAAAATAACATTTTTTAAAATCTTAAATATTTTGTAAATCTCTAAATTTATTAGAATTATTCAGGAAATCAATGTACGGTTCATGAAACTCTTCTTCAAATGAAGCCAGAGGAGACCTCTCCATCACTACAACATTTACTTTTTAATAAATTTTAATGTGTGAAAGTAAAAAATAATTACACTGTAAAGATGCATTTTAAGAAAAAAAATGTAAACTTCAAAATGACGCTTTTCTTAAATTTCACATACAATTATAAAATGGAACAGATTATTAAATTGAAAACGTTTAAATTTTATTTTAAATTCCGTTTAAAATTTATATATTTCTTTTAAAATGGCTCAGAATCTCCTAAGCTGCAATTTCAAAAATCATCCAAAGCTAATTCGATGATGGAGTTCTCATTAATACTTGTGTCAGATTGCTCACTTATTAGAGACCAAAGACTTGATTATTGTGAAAACCTGTTTAATACAAATTTTAAACTTCAAAATTTTAAAAAACTTAATTTAAAATTACAAATTATAATTCACAGTATTATTTTCCTTAAATATTAAAGATTTACAATCATGTGTTAAATCTTAAAATTCAGTTTTTAGCGTGATTTTTAGCATTTGAAAATAAATTGCCTCAGTAAAGCAAAAAAGAATATAAATTTTATGTTTCTTAAATACTAAATTTAATGAAATTTCAATATTTTTATATACAAATATCATTATTTCAAAAATGTTGAATAAAAAAATTTGAATTCAAGATTAAGCTTTTCCTCATTAAATATTAATGCAAAAACTTTTCTCTTTCATTTATAACGCCTTACTTTATTCACAAATCTGAAAATTTAGTTGAAATTTCTCATTGTTTTCAGTCAGCTGAAAATAATTTGCATTGAAATGCAATTTCAAGAAAGCAGAAAATGAATTAAAAGTTAATTATAATAAACCTACGAATCAAGATTATTTTATTACAGATTTAGTTACTACTTAAATCCTTTTTGTACAAAATTTTAAATTCTGAACATTCGTTTTTATTAAATTGCACATTACGAAGTAGATATCTTAATCACTCCTTAAGTAATAAGTTATCTTATTAAAATGCAATTCAAAAACCAGAAAAGAAACTTTTTGATGAGTTTAGCTTTTAAAAATTGACGTTGTATCAGTAAAATGTCGATATTTTGCCAAATATACAAATATTAAATAGTTTAAAAACCGTTTTAATCAAAATTTTGAAGCTTCTAGAATCACCCTTATCTTAAATAAAATATAAAACTCGACTCTACATGCCGGTTATTACACACACACATTTAAATTATTTAAATCTAAATTTGTTTAAAAGTATTTTCAGCATTGAAAAATAATTTTCATTGAAATCAATTCAAAAAACAGAAAAGATTGATTAATATTGTATTCTTAATTTACTTTTTAAATAAATTTCCAATATTTGTTATATACCAAATATTCATTATTAAAACCTTGTAATAAAAAAATTAACTCTAATACCTTTTTCTTAAATATACATTACATAATTAGCACTCTAAAAATACATTTCCTAGTATTCAACATTTGAAATATTTGAAAATCTTAAAATTGATTTAAAACATTCATATTTGAAAATTTATAAAATAAATTAAAAAACAGAAAAGAAATTATAATCGTTTAGATTAACCAATTTAGGGTCTTGCTAATAAATCAAATATTTTGTAATTATGGAAAAATCTATATTTAAACCCCATTTAAATAAAAATTTTTAACTTTTAAAATAAAAAAAAATCCTTTAGGTTTCAAATTACAAAATAAAATATTTAAAAGTACGATTTTCCCAATTTGAACATTTGAAACATTTAAAGCTTAAAAAGTTTTTAAATATGATTTTCATTAAAAAATTTCATTAAAATCAATTTCAAAAACAGAAAAAAATTTATTTCCTTCATTCAAAATCAACATTTTTTTTATGAATTCGAGATTTAGATTGTTATCTGAGCAAATGTTCAATAGTTTAAAACCTTTTTAATTAAAATAAGAACTTCAAATTAACCTTTTCTTAAATTTCACATTACAAAATTTGGACTCTTAAAAGTACAAGTCCTATTACGGATATGTTGTTTGTGAATCTTAAAATTGATTAAAAATATTCATCATTTAATAAAAAATGATTTCATGAAATATTTCGAAAAATAAAATATTATTACGTATTATATTCAAATTACTTTTTAATTAATTCGATATTTGTGATATACCAAAGTAACTTCATAGTTTTGAAACCCTTTTAAAAAAAAATACGTGCTATTTACTCTTTCTTAAATGTTACAACAAATTGAAACCTTAAAAGTACATTTCCTTAATTCAACATTTAAATTATTTAAATCTTAAATTATTTTAACATTTTCACATGACAATTATTATTCTTCATTATAATCAGTCAGAAAACCGCAAATAATTTCTTTATAGCTGTGGTTTTCTCAAGGTAATCTATTTAAAAATTCAATATTTTTTTATATACCAAATGATTCATTAGTTTTGAACTTGTTGAATAAAAATTTTAACTCTAAAAAATTACGCTTTTCTAAATTTTCACATTACAATTAAACTCTTAAATTTTACATTTCCAAATGTATGAAATAAATTTTTGTTTCAAATCTTTATATAGGAGTTTAATTTTGCACTTAAGAAAAACTACTTGTTTTAAAATTCAAATCAATAAAGTAAAAAAAATTTAGTAACTTGCAATTTGAATTATTTTACAAGTAAAGTTCAAATAAATTTTTTTTAATACCAAATATACTATTTTGAAAACCGTTTTATAAAAAATTGAACTTCCTACAATACGCTTTTTCTTAAAATTACATTTAATTTTTAGAACTCTTAAAAACGATTTTTCCTAAATCAACATTTTAAATTATTTGTAAATCTTAAAATATTTTAACGTATTGACATATGAAAAAATGATATTCAAACAATTTAATTTCTAAACAAAAAGTAATTTATAAATATTGATTTTATTAAATTGTGTTTTTGATGTAAATTTAACATTCTTTTCTGGCAAATAAAATTCGTTCGTCTTCTTTTTAATCAAACTTAACTACGTTTTGTCTTAAATTACATACATTGTTCTACTTTTTTAAATACGATTTGCCTAATGAAGGGGTGGCAGTATTGTCAATTTAAAATTATTTTTAACTTCAATCAAACAGAAAATCAATAATATTCAAACAATTTTCAAAAACAAAAGATAAGTATTCATCAATCATTCTTTAATAACTTTTTAAAAATATGGCATAATCTTCTATTTAAAAATATGCATTACGTGTAAACTTTTAAAAAATCTTAACTCTAAAATACGCTGTTTCTTAAATTCACATTATAAATTTTACTATTCCATTTTTCCTAAATTCAACCATTTGAAATATTTTGTAAAGCTGACATTTGATTTTTAACGTTATTTTAATTATTTAAAATAAATTGTTTTCATTTAAAATTCAATTTCAAAATCGAAAAAAAATTAAATAATTTTAGTTGTTCTTATATATCTTTTAATAAATTGCAATATTTATTATTAACCAAATATTTCATAAGTTCCATCTACCAGTTTTACTACTCAGGTTTAACTTCTAAAAACTCTTTAAGTAATCTTAAACTCGTAACCTCAAGACAAATCATCGAGACATTAAATTAATTTTGAATCTTACACACAAATTGAGTTTTAACTTCATTTATCATTTGATTGTAAGTAGGGTTGCATACAGCTACAGCAATAACAGTTTTCGTACGTATTAATTTTTTATGCCTAATTTACTTTTTATAAAAATTTCAATCTTTGTTATATACCAAGCTTATGAAGACTGTTGTAAAACCTTTTGAATAAAAAATTCTTAAGTTCAAAAATACTCCATTTAAATTCTCCTTTATAAATTATAAAACTCTTAAAGTCATTTCCTAAAATTTCAACATTTAAATTTATAAATCTAAATATTATTTAATTATTTCAGGCATTGAAAAAAAAATTCTTTCATTGAAATCAATTCAAAAAGCAAGTAAATATAATATAATAGTTTTATTCTTAAATTGCTTTTAATGAAATAAAAATAGTTCAATTTTTTTATCATACCAAAAATTTCATAGTGTTATAATCCTTTTTAATAAAAAAAATTAACTTCTTAAAATTACCATTTTCTTAATTTTTACATTTACCAAATTAAATTAAAAGTACATTTTTCCTTAATTCACATTTGAAATATTTTGGTAAATCTAAATTAGTTTTAACGTTTTCAAGCATTTGAAACAATATGTTTCAATTAGAATCATTCAAAAAGGCATAAAAGATTATTAATATTTATTTCTTGAATGGACTTTTTTAATAAATTCTATGTTTTAATACAAATATTAAGTTTGAAAACCTTTTAAAATAAAAAAATTTAAACTTCTAAAAATATTTTTTCGTTTTTAAATTACACATTCATGACTAGGCATTAAATTACATTTCCTAAATTCAAATCTTAAATTTATTGTTATCTAAAATCTGGATTTTTTAATGGATTTCACATTTAAAATAATGTTCTTCATTAAATGCCATTCAAAAACAGAAAATGAGAATTATTAATAGTTTAGCGTCTTAAATAGCGTTTTATTGAAATTCAAATTTTTTTTATATACAATTTTCGTTTGTTTGTGTGAACCTTTTTCATAGAAAAAAATTTCATTATAAATCAAATCTTCTTAAATGTCACACTACAAAGATAGAACTCTTGATTCTACTATTTATTCTATATTCATAAATATGAATTAAATGCCTAAAATGAGTTTTTAAGTCTATTTCTTTATACGTATTTTTGTCATTTAAAAAAATTCAAAGAGAGAGTGAAGGATCTTTTAAATATAAGACGATCGCTAAACTGCTTCTGTTCATCATCGCATAATTAATTTTGATTTCAAATTTCATTATGTTTTAAAACCTTTTAATAATAAAAATTTAAACTTCATAAAAATACACTTTTCTAAATTCACATACACTAGAACTCTTAAATGAAGATATTCCTAATGAAAGACTAATTTTAGTTAAGTAATCATAAAATACTTTTAACGATCTTCAGAATATTTTCTATTAATTCATTGAACAAATTTCAAAAACATAAAATGAATCTTAGGTTTTTGTTTTATAAATGACGTTTTAATAATTTTCAATATTGTTTATATACCAAAATTCATTATTTTTGAAAACCTTTGTTAATAGAAATTTAACTTCTAAAATTACCTTTTCTAAATTTCACAAAATTAAAACTCTTTATATTGCTATTTCCCTAAACCTGATTGATATTTGGTAAATCTATAAAATTATTTTTTAACGTAATTTCAGCATTTGAAAAAAATGTTTTATTGAAATGCATTTCAAACAGAAAAAAATTATAATAGTTTTGTGTCTACTTCTGTTACTTTTAATGGAATATTCAATATTTTTTTAATACCAAATATCATTATTTTAAACCTTTTATAAAAAACATTCAAAATACGCTTTGCTAAATTTTACATACAAATTAAACCTCTTAAAATTTACATTCCTAAAATTCAACATTTGAAATATTTGTAATCTTAAAATTGATTTTAACGAATTTCAGTCATAAAAAGATTTTATTATGAAAGCAATTTCAAAAACAGAAAATAGTAAATTTAAATTTTTTATTTCTTAAATTACTTAATGAATTTCAATAGTTTTTTTATTTACCAAATATTTTTATTTTAAAACCATTTTTTAATAAAAAAATTAAACTTCTGAAAAAACGTTTTGGCTAATATCACAGTTAAATAACTCTTAAAAGTACATTCTTCCTATATTCAACATTTGAAATATTTGTTATCTTAAAATATGGATCTTTAAACGGTTATTTCAGCATTTTAAAAATAATTGGTTTCTGTAATGATCTTTTCAAACAGAAAAGAAATTTATTAATATTTATGTTCTGTCTAAATTGACGTTTTAATAAAAATTTCTAATATTTTTTGTATTAGAAAGTTTCCTTATTATGTGAAAACCTTTTTAATAAAAATTAACTTCAAAAACGCTTTTCTTATAATTTCACATTACAAGTTTAAACCTGAACTTACGATTTTTTAAATTTCAACATAAAATATTTGTAAATCTTAAAATGATTATTTAACTGTATTTTTAGGTTTTTTAAATTATATTAAAAAAACCCTCAAAAACAAAAGAATTATAATAATATAGTCTTAAATTGACTTTTTTAATAAATTTCCAATATTTTTTTTATAACAAAATATACATTAGTTGTTTAAACCTGTTTAATAAAAAATAAGTTAATTCTAATTACGCTTTTCTTAAATTCTCACATTATAAATTTAGAACTCTTAAATACATTGTTCCTAAATTCAACATTTAAATTATTTGTAAATCAAAATTGAGTTTACCGTATATTGCACATTGAAAAAATAATTTCATTAAATTCATGTCAAAAAAAAGTCAAAAAGAATTTATGTCGCGAGTTTCTTTAAATTTATTTTAATAAATTTCAATATTGTTTTATATACCAAAATTTCATTATTGTGAAATCTGTTAATAAAAAAAACTCAAAAAATTACAATTATAAAAGCATACAATTTATGAACTCTAATGAGTGATTTTTCCGTAATTTCAACATTTGAATTATTTGTAAATCTAAAATGATTTTAGTATTTTCAGCATTAAAAAATAATGTGTTTCAGGGAATCAATTCAAAAACAAAAAAATTTTAATTTAGTGTTATAAATTACTTTTTTAACAAATTCAAATTTTTATATTAGCCGAAGTCTTTGTGAATGAAATACCTTATTAATAAAAAATTTTAACTTCTATAGAATAATTGTTTTTAATTTCACGTACAATGTTTTGGAGCTTATTCCAATTATCAGAAAACTTAAACATTGGTATTTCTTAATTGTAGATTTAATATAAGTTATTTTCATATATTTAAAATTTATAATTGTTTCATTTCAAATCTGGAACTTTCAAAAGCAAAAGAGAATTATATATATTTTAGTGCGTTAAATTGACGTTTTTTAATAATGAATATTTTTTTATCATACCAAATATTTCATTAGTTGGTGAAAACTTTGAATAAAAAAATTTAACTCTAAAATTACGCTTTCTTTAAATTTTACATTACAATTGTTAAACTCTAAAAGTACGGATTTTCCATACTCAAAAATTGAACATCTTGGTATTTCTTAATTGTTTTAACGTATTCTATACTTGCCTCAATAAACTTTCTTATTAAATCCAATTTCAAAAAGCAAAATAGAGAATTTATTAATAGCTATGTCATTAGTTTTCGTGATTTTAATGAAACTTCAATATGTTTTTATATTCCAAAGATTTCATATTTTGAAACACCTTGAATAAAAAAATCTTAACTTCTAAAATTAACTTTCTAAATTTCACATTACAAATCAATCTGTTATTATACATTCGGAATTTCAAAGATCTTATTGGTTTCGGTAATATAGCTAGAACATATTTCATCATTTGAATAGTGAATCCTTGCCTTGAATCAAATTACCTTCACTTTAAAGAAATTGATTGAATATTTTATTTCTGATACGACATGTTGGCAATTTAATGGAATTCAATTCTTTATATAGCAATATCATTCAGTATTCTTTCGAATACATTTGTTTGATACTCTAAAATTACTTTCTTGAAATCACGATTACAAGAAAGCATCTCTTTTGTTGCAAGTTTTCCTAAAATTCAAGATTTGAAATTATTTTGGAATCTTAAAATTTAGTTTTTAAGGGATTTTCATGGCATTGGAAAAAATAAGTGTATCATTAAATCCAATTTAAAAAGAGAAAACACAATTTCCATGAAAAAATAATTTTTTTAAGAAAAATATTTTTCGTTTTTATACTGGTTTTAGTTTGTGGTTAAAACTTAATACAAAAATTGAACTTCTTAAATTACACTTTTCTTAATTTCACATTACAAATTATAGACCTTGAAAAGAAATATAAACTATATTTTGTTATCCTTATTTCCTAAATCTAAATATTTTAACGATATTTCATTCTTTTGAAAAAAATAATTTTTCATTAAATGCCAATCAAAAACAGAAAATATCTATTAATATTATTTGTTATATAGGTTATTTTACTAATTTCACTATTGTCTTTATATACCCATACCCCATTCGTGCAAACCTTTTTAAAAATTCTTAAACTCTAATAAATTCTTAAAATTTCACCTGACACCGTTTGAATTTTAAATCACAATTTCTTAAATTTCAACATTTAAATAATTTGTAACTTAAAAATTATTTTTCTCACTATTTCATGTTTTAAATAAGAATTTTATTCAATCAAAATCTAAAAGTCTAAACAGGAAATTATATTAATATAAAATTTTTTCTTTTATCAAATTTCATATTTTTCTATATACCAAATATTCATTTTAAATACCTTTTAAAAAAAAAAAAGGTAAAATACGGTGCCTGATTATCGAAAATAAAAGTACGTTTCTTCCGAAATGTCAACAAATGAATTATTTTTTAATCTTAAAATACGTTTAATATATTGGTTCAACATTTGAAAATAATTACGAAAATCATTCAACTCTAGCAATTTGTTTAAGTTTCAGTTGAAATATAAATGTACCTACTGTATACTATATTTTTATTTGAGCAAAGTTTCATTATTTAAAACCTGTTTAATATAAAAGAAAATCCACCTTTTATTCTTCCCTTCTACTAATATTTCAAGAAAACAAATAACTCTAATTATATAGATTTAAACTATATTTACATTATCCAAATTGTTAAATCTAAAAATAGTTTTTAACTTATTCATCATTGGTAAAAATAATTTCATTGTAATATGGCAATTCAAAAACAGAAAAATCAATTATTAATTGTTATTATTCTTACTTACGTTTTTTTAATGAATTTCTAATATTGTTTTCAATACCATAATATTTCATTTTTTGAAAACCTTTTAATAGAAAAATTTAACTTCTAAAAAACCTTTTCTTAAATTTTCACATTACAAAATTTTATACATAAAACATTTCCTAAATTTCAACATTTAAGTTATTTAAATCTTAAAATGAGTTTTAACGTATTTCATGCATTTGAAAAAATTAATTTTTTCATTGAAATGCATTTCAAAAAACCAGAAATAATTTTATTTATTTTGTCTTAAATTGACTGTTTTTTAATAAATTTCAATATTTTTTTTATATACCAAATATCATTAGTATGTTGAAAACCTGTTTAAAAAAATTTTAACACTAAAATTCCTTTCTATTTCACATTATAAATTTATAACTCGTAAAATTACTATTAATAGCTAAATTTCCTTGAAATTATTCGCTAAATCTAAAATAGTTACAGTGTTTGTTTCAAAGCATTGCAACTAAGAGTTGCATCTTAAATGATTTTTAAATAAAAGTTATTTAATTAATAATATAATGTGTCTTAAATGACGTTTTTTATAATATTTCAGATTGTTTAATACAAAGTATTTCATAATGGAAATCCTCTAACTAATAAAAAAATTTAACTCTAAAAATTACCCTTTACTAAAATTTACATTCCTAAATGTATAAACTCATAAAAGTTACTACTTTTAATCGAATTCTCACTATTTAGATAATGTTAGGAACTTAAAATATTTTAACGGTATTTTCACATTTTAAAAATAATGTTCCATTGCTCTTTCAAGATTTAGAATTATAAATTAAAATTTTAAGTTTCTAAATTACTTGTTAATAAGATTTCAATATTTAGATACCAAATATTCATTATTGAAAACTTTTAATAAAAATTTTAATTTCGAAATCTAATTTTTCTTATAATTGTCACATTACAAATTTAAACTCTTAAAAGTACGATTTTTCCTAAATTTCTAACATTAAATCTATTTATAAATCAAAATGATTTTAAGGTATTCTTCAGCATATGCACAATATATATCATAAATCAATTTCCAAAAACAAAAAGAATAGTTAAAATGATAAAAGTACCAAAATATCCCTTTTAATGAAATTTCAAATTTTTATATACCAAAATTTCATAGTTTTGAAATCCTTTTTTAAAAAAAAATCTAACTCTCAAAGTTACGATTGGCTTAAATTTTTACATTACCAAATTAGAACTCTTAAAGTACGATTTATCCTTAATTTCAACATTTAGAATATAAATCTTTAAAATTGATTTTAACGGTATTTCAGCATTTAAAAAATATTTTTCATTTGAATTCAAATTTTCATAAAGCAGAAAATAAATGTATTAATCAGTTTATGTCTTAAATTGACCTTTTTAATAAATTTCAATATTTTTTACTATACCAATATTTCATATAAAACCTTTTATAAAAAAATTTTAACTTCTAAAATAAGGTTTTTGCTAAATTTTCACATTACAACATTAGAACTCTTAAAATTACGATTTCTCCTAAATAATAAAATAAAATTTAAATCCTTAAAAATTTAGTTTTAACTTTATCTCAAAAGATAGGCTTCATTGTAATGGCAATTCAAAAAGCAAAAAGTATCTAGTAATAGGTTTAGTGTTTAAAATACTTTTTAATGAAATTTCAATATTTTTTTTAACCAAATATCTTCATAGCATCCTAAAAAAATGTAACTTCTAAAATTACCTTTTCTTTAAATTTCACATTACAAATTATAAACTCAAAGTACGATTTTCCAAATTTCAACATTTGAAATTATTTTGTAAATCTTAAAATTATGTTTTTATTATTTTAAAGCATTAAAAAATAAATTTTATGAAATGCATCAAAATCAAAATAGAATTATAATATTTTATTTCTTAATATTACGTTTTTTTTAATTCGAAATCTTCAAGGATTTTGTGAAGAGAGATAGGTCATATTTTAAAACCTTTTAAAAAAAAATATTCTAAATTACCTTGCTTAATTTTACATTACAAATAACTCTTATACGATTCCTAATTCCAACATTTAAATTATTTTAAATCTAAAATTTGATTTTTACCGTTATTTCAGCATTGAAAAATGTCACATTGATAATGCAATTTCAAAAAACATAAAAAGAGAATTATAAATGTTTAGTTTTTCTTTATATATATTTTTTAATGAAATCTTCAATATTTTTTATATACCAAAAACATTTAATTTGAAACCTGTTTAATAAAAAAATTAAACTTCTATATAAAACGCTTTGGTCTTAGAATGTTCTACTATACAAATTAGAACCTCTTAAAATGTTACGATTTTTCCTAAATTTCAACAGTTTAAATTTATATTGGTAAATCGTGAAAATGTATTTTTAACGATTCACATTTGAAGAAAATAAGTTCATTAAATGCAATCTTCAAAAAAGCAAAAAGATAATTATAATATTTTAGTTCAAAATTCTACTTTATTACAATTATGCGCATAGCTTTACACCAAATTTATTTCATTAGTTTGTATTAAAGACTTTTTACGCTAATACTATCTTCAAAAGAATACATTACTTTTAACGAGCAAAGTTTAAATCTTAAATACATTTCTTTTTCCATCAGCTTGAATATGTAAATCTTAAATCGGAGTTTTTAGGGGTATTTTGCATTTGTAAAAAGTAATGGTTCATTATAATCAATTGCACAATGAAAAAACTATTATTAATATTTATTTTCTATTTGCTTTTTTAATAATTTCAATATTTTTTTAGTTTCTAAAGTACCAGCTGTCAAACCATTTTAATAAAAATTTAACTTCTAACATAACGTTTAATTTTCACATTATAAATTTTAAACTCTGTAAACTCGTATTTCCCTAAATTTCAACATTGGAAATTATTTTATAAATAATTACGATTGAACAAATTCAGCATTAAAAAAAAGTTTTCATTTTAAATGACTAATTTCAAAACAAGAAAAAAAATTATTAATAGTTATTAGTCAATAAGTGTTATATTGCGGTTCATATATTGTTTTTATTATACCAAATATTTCATTATTTTAAAACCTGTTTTAATAAAAAATTTTACTTCTAAAATTAAGTTTTTCTTAAATTTCACATTAAAATTTTAGAACTCTTAAATTATGATTTTTCTAAAAAAATTTCAAACATTTTCAAATTTAGATTGTTAAATCTTAAAATTAGTTTTAAGTACCTAAAAGCTTGTCAAACCATTATTATCTTAACAAAACCAATTAATCAATGGTCCGAGTCAAATTTGATATATTTAGTTCTTAAATGACGTTTTTAATAAATTTCAATATTGTTTATATATACCAAATATTCATATTTGAAAACCTTTTTTAATAAAAATTTAACTTCTAAAAATACCTTTTTCCCTTAAATTTCTCACTTACAAATTTACTCTTAAAATGTTACATTTCCTTAAAATTTCAACATTTTGAATATTTAGGCTGTATTTATATTTACGTATTTCGGCATTTAAAAAAATCACAGTTCATTTAGCATGAAAAAAGCAAAAGAAATATATATTTATTCTTAAATTACTTTTTTTAATGAATTCAATATATCAATAAAAAATATTAAAACGATAAAACCGTGTTTATAAAAAATTTACTCAAAATACGCTTTTTCTTAAACTTAAGAGAACGCAATTTAAACTTTTAAATTGTACGCTTTTTCTATATTCAAACATTTAAATTATTTTTAAATCTGAAAGTTCTTTTTCACTCATTTCTTTTCGAAAATAATAGTTATGTTAGAAGAGTACATAACGACACTATAAATATCCTTATGATTTTTATCTTAATTACTTTTTTAATTGAATTCAAATTTTTATATACCAAATATTACTATTAGTTGTGAAAACCTTTAATAAAATTTGGAACTCTTGAATTTAGCTTTTTCGTAAATTTTCACATTATAAATTGAGAACTCTTAAAGTACGAGTTTTCCTAAAATTCAACATTTAAAATTATTTGTAAATTTAAAATTATTTTTTCTTATTTTAATTTGCTACAAAATCCTCTCCTTGGTTTAAATTCAATTTCAAAATCCTGTAAATTTTAATCTCTTATTTCTCTTCAATTATTTTGATTATTGTTTACATACAATATTTTTTTATTACCAAATATTTCATAGTTGTAAATCCTTTTTTAATAAAAAATAACCTAAAATGACCTTTTTGCTTAAATTTTGACATTACAAATTTAGAACTCTTAAAATACATTTATAATATTTCAACATTAAATTATTTGAAATCTTAAAATTGATTTTAACGTATTTTCAGCATTTTGAAAAAATAATTAATATATATTCACTGCATATTCAAAACAAAAAATATTAATAGTTTTATGTGTCTTAAATTTACGTTTTTTAATGAAATTTTCAATATTTTTTTATATACCAAATATTCATATTGAACTTTTTAATAAAAATTTTAACTCTAAAATAATTTTTCTAATTCACATTACAAAATTTAGAACTCTTTAAAATTACGATTTCCTAAATTTCAACCTTATATATGTTTAATCTTAAATTTTTTTTAATTTTTTATCATTTGAAAAAATAATGCTTTACTCAGACGCAATTGACTTTGCTCCAAAATTGATATCACTCTTTCAGAGACTGATTTTTTAATGACTTTGAATATTTGCAGTTAACCAAATATTTCTATTAGAGTGAAAACTGGTTTTAATAAAAATAATTTAACTTCTAAATATACTCTTTTGTGTCTAAATTTCACATACAATTTAAACTCTTAAAATACTTGTTCCACTTAATTTCAAACATTTTAAATATTTAAATCTTAAAATTTATTTAACGTTATTTCAGCATTTGAAAAAATTAAGTTTTTCATTGAAATGCAATTTCAAAAGCAGAAAAGAAAATTTGTTAGTTTAACATTACCTTTTTTAAAAATTCAATATTGTTTTTTAAACCAAATATTTCATTATTGTGTAAAAACCTTTTTAATAAAAAAATTAAGCTTCTAAAATTATAGAGTTCTAAATTTCACATTACAAATTAAAACGCTTAAAAGTACATTTCCTAAATTTCAAATTAAATTATTGTTAAATCTTAAATTATTTATAAATATTTTTATATAAAAATAATGTTTCATTGAAATTCAATTCCAAAAAACAGAAAAAAAATTATTAATGTTTTATTTCAAATGACTTTTAAGAATTCAAACTTGTTTAATACAAATATTACATAGTTTTGAAAAACCATTCTGTAGAGAAAATTAACTTCTAAATTACGCTTTTCTTAAATTCACATTATTAAATTTAGAAACTCTTAAAAGTACCATTTTCCTAAATTTCAACATTTGAAATTATTGGTAAATCTTAAAATCACATTAGGTGAACTATTTTAGATTTTGAAAAAATAATTGTTTCATTAAATCTTCTTAAAAGAGAAAAACTAATTATTAATATATTTTTTCCTTAAATTACGTTTTTATAAATCAAATTTGTTTTTATAATATGGCAACACATTACAAGTTTAAATCTTTTAATAAAAAAATAACTTCTAAAATAACTTTTCTTAAATTTACATTACAAATTTGTAGAACCTTAAAGTACGGATTTCCTTAATATTCAACATTGAAAGTATTTAATTAAAATTATGAAGTAATTCCACTTTTTGATATAAAAAATGTTTCAATTAATGCACTTTCAATTAGGACATAACATAATTTTATTTAATAGTTTATGTCAAACTGACCTTTTAATGAAATTCGAAATTTTATACCAAATAATTTCATTATTGTAACCTTTTTTTAATTAAAATTTTAACTTTCCGAATTACAATTTACCTCCTTTAGTGCCTGTATAAATTCATTCATGAAGCAAAAATGTGGCTAATTCAACATTAAAACTTGTAAATCTAACAATTAAGTTCTAAAGGTATTCACATTTCAAGAAGGAATGTTTGTCCGTCGAAATCAATTTCAAAAAGCTCCAAAAAGAAATTTTTAATATTTTTTTATGTTTTCTGAAATCAATTTAATAATTATTTAAATATTTTTTACTACTACATAATTACTATTATGTTTTGGTATGGTTGTTAAAAAGTTTATCTTCAAAATACCTTTTTCTTAAATTTCACATTATAAATTTAGATCTAAAATTACTACTTTTCCTAAATTTCAACATTAAATTATTGTGTAATTTACTTTCCATTAAAGTTTATTCAGCATTGAAAAAATAATTTTTCATTAAATGCATTCAAAACAAAAATAAATTTATCAATATTTTTTTCATAAACACATCCAAGCTAATTCAACCATTGACTCTACCCACTATTTCAATTAAATGCTTTTTAATAAAAAAATTAGCTCTAACTACTTTTTCTTAAATTTTACATTACAATTTAATTTTTAAATACATTTTCCTTAATTCAACATTTAAATAGTGTCAAATCTATCAAGAATTGAGTTATTGAACATTTCACATTTGATAAACATAATTTTCATAAACAATGTTTAAAAAGCAGGTAAAAAATATTATTTTATGTGACCATTCAAATACTTTTTAATGAAATGTCCAAAGTTGTTTTACCTGAACAATTTTTATAAATATGAAACCTTGAAATAAAAATTGTTGAAAATAACGGCTTAAATTCACAGTACAAAGTTGAAACTCTTAAAGCATTGTCCTAAATTCAACAGTTAATTTGAGTATTTTGCAAATCTTAAAAATTTATGTTTTTACGATGTATTCAGCTGTTAAAAAAATCAATTTCATTATGGAATTCCTTCAAAATCAAGAAAGGATGAAGTTTGAATTATATTTTTATGTGTGTTTCTTAAATTTACTTTTTAATGAAATTTCAATTATTGTGGTTTGATTAACCAAATATCCATTATGTTTAAACCTTTTTTTAAATAAAAAAATGTTAACTTCTAAATTAATACGCTTTCTTTTCTTAAATTTGTCACATACAAAGTCTGAACTCTTTAAAATACATTTTTGCCTTAAATTTCAACATTTTTAAATATTTGGTTCAATCTAAATTTTTATTTTTAACGTTATTTCATAACATCAACAAATTAATTTTTTCATTAAGAAATCATGATTTTAGAATAGAATAATCCATAGATACGTTTATTTTCTTAAATTTACCTTTTTAATTATAATCAGAGTATGGTTTTTGTAGTATGTAAGGCCATAAGCATTTTCAGTATGTTGTAGAAGAACCTTTTTTAATAAAAAAAATGAACTCAAAAATACCTTTGTTGTTAAATTTTCACACGTTACAATTAACTCTGTAAATGACTGAGGTTGGTTCCTAAATTTCAGACATTATAAATATTTGGAAATCTTAAAATTTATTTTAACGGTATTTCAGGCATTTAGAAAAATTTTTTTCATTTAAATGGGTGGCGAATTATGTAAAAATGATATTATTAATGTTTTTATGCTCTAAATTACGAAGAATTCAAATTGTGCGAATATTTTTTTTATTACCACAATTACATTATGTGAAAACCTTTTAGATTTATAAGAAATTGTAACTTCTAAAGTACGCCTTTCTGTATAATTGTTCACATAAAAATTATAACTCATTAGTAAATGTACGATTTTCCTAAATTTCAACATCTTGGAAATTTATTTAATCTTAAATTTTTTACATGATGGTCACGCCGTTATCAAGCCGTTTTCATAGTTTGACATACAATTTTAAAAGCCAAAAAGGAGTTATTAGAGGAACGATATCGCAGCAAAATTATCATTCAGAAAACTAAATTTTTCGAATATGTTTAGGTTTTGATACCAAAGTATTTTCACAGTTATCTTTAATATCCTGCTTTAATGAAAAAATGTTAACTTCTAAAATACCTTTTTGCTAATTTTACATTACCAAGGTAAAACTTCTAAATATTACGATTTTTCCTATGCAATTCAAGCATACAAAGAATTTGTAAATCTTAAGATTAATTTTCAACATGTATTCGTATATATAATGAAATAATTTTTCATAAATTCGCAGAGTCAGTATGAATATCATAAAGAGAATTTACATATGTTATCTGTCTTATAAATGTATTTCAATGAAGATTTAATATATTTTTAAATCCCACTTCGTAAATTGTATAAATATCTCATGCTTTAAATTTTGGACTCTCAAAGTAGTCTTGGCTTAATGTGTCACATACAATTGAAACTCTTAACAAAGTTACCGATGTTTCTCTAAGATCGTTCAACATCTCGTTGAATTATTTGTAAATCTTAAAGAAATTGATTTACTATTTCAGTCATTTAAAGAAATAATTGGTTCCATTTAAAATATATGAATAAAATTGTGATTAATTTTTCGGACAAGTTTAGTGTTTACTTAAATACTTTTTAATTAAATTTCAGCATATTTTTGGTAGTATGTACAAATGATGACATGAGGTTGTGTGTAAAAACCGTTTAATAACGAAATTATTAACTGTTAAATTACTCTTTTTCGTTGATCGGATAAATTATTACTCTAAGAAGGTACGTTGGTCCTAAATTTTCAACATTTAAATTAAACTTAAATTAGGGGGGAGAAGCGTATATTCATCATTAGAAAGAATAATTTTTCACGGAAAGTTCATAAATCAAAGGAATCAAAAAAAATGATTATATTTTATTACTTTTAATTTACTTTTTATGAATTTCAATTATTTTTAGATGACCGTAATTGTTTCGTAGTATCTTTAAATCCTGTTTATATAAAAAAATTTACTTCTAAAATTACGTTCTTTGCTATAACTTGCTTTACAGTACAGATTATAACCTCTAAATTACTATTTTCGCGTTAATTCAATACTTTAAATTACTTTGTAAAATCTTAAAATGATTTTAACGTATTTTTAAGGATTTTAAAAATAATGTCTCATTTAAATGCAATTCAAAAAGTCAAAATGAATATTTAAGTAATCGATTTTACGTTTCTTGAAATTGACCGTATCGTTTTCTTACAATGTCAATATTTTTTTAGTGGAACCAAAGTCATTATTTAAAACCTGTTTTAATAAAAAATTTGAACTTCATAAAATAAGTTTTGCTTAAATTTCACATTTCAAAGTGTAACTCTTAAAAATGGACATATCCTAAAAATGTTCAACGAGGTTTAAATATTTCGCTAATATTGTCTACAATTGTATTTTAATGTATTTTGCAGGCATTGAACTATAATTTTTGTCATTTAAATCAATTTCAAACAAAGCAAAAGATAATTACTAATCTTATCTAGGAATTACGTTTTAATTATATTTCAATATTTTTATAACCAAATTGTTAGTTGTGAAAACCTGTTTATAAAAAAAATCAAAAACTTTAAAATCACCCTTCTTTCCCAAATTTTCACATACAAATTAGAACTTACTAAATACATGTTTTCCTAAATTCAACATTAAAAAATTCTCTAAATCTTAAAAATTGAGTTTTTAACGTATTTTCACATTTGAAAAATAATGTATTCATTGAAATGTTCAATTTCAAAACAAAAAGAAAGTAAGTTGTCGCAAAAATTCCTTAAATTTACGCTTTGTTATCATGAATCAATATTTTGTTATTTTTCTAAGTATTTCATTAGTTGTGTAAAACCTTTTATAACAAAAAGCTTTAACATTCTAATCAACTGCTTTTGCTTAAATTTTCGACATTAGCAAATTAACTCTAAAAAGTCTACGATTTTTCCTGTATTAATTTAACATATCAAATTATTTGGTTTTAAATCTTTAAAGTTCGTTATTACGATATTTTCATCATTAAAATAAAGTTTGCAATTAAAGTGCATTCTGAGACACAGAAAAGATAAATTTGGATAATAGTTTTAGAGTGTTCTTAAATTTACTGTTTAATGAAATTTCAATATTTTTTATTACCATATTATTGTTATTTAAAAAACCTGTTTTAATAAACAATTTAACTTCTAAAATTACCTACTTCTTAAGTTGTTCACATTGATAAATTGTAAACCTCTAAAATACATTTTCAAATTCAACAATTTAAATTATTTATAAAATCGCTCAAATAATGATTGATTTTAAACGTATTTCTCGCGGTCATGTGTGTAAAATAATTGTTGACTTCATTTATTGAAATCAAAAAGCAAAAAGGAATATTTAGGTAATATTTATGTGGTTGTATATTGAGCTTTGTTAATGAACAATTTCAATATTTGTTTACATTTACCAATATTCATACTTGTTAAATCCTTGTTAATGCTAAAAAAACTTGAACGTCTAAAAGTACTGCTTGTGCAGTTAAATTACATCTCAAAATTATTGTACTTAAAAGATTACAAATTTATTTCAATTTTAAAGGATTTTAGAAAAGATTCTTTTTACGTTCTTTTTGCTACGAAAAATAGGATTTTGTTTCTTGAAATTCATGGGGTGAAAATAAAAGAGTTATGGAGCTTCTTAATATTTAAACACTATCTAAATCCTGTTTTTAGCTTGGTTCAAAATCCAGTTTTATATACCAAATATAAAAAAACTGGGAAAACCTTAATAAATGTGAGAAATTTTAACCTAATTCTAAAAAGATTAAATTTTATCCTAATTCATTGAAGAGTTATGTATTAAAATTTCATGAAATTTCAAATGAAATATTTTTCATTCTCCATGCAGATGCAGAATATTTCATGGCATTTAAAAAAATATCTCAATAACCTTTGCAGCCATGAAATTAAAAATACAACTAAATGGAAAAATAATTGTGGGTCTCTAAATACATATTCCATATTATGATGATTATTGGCCTTTATGATACCAAATATTTCATTATTTGTAAAAACCTTTTAATAAAAGAAGCTTTCAGTTTGTAAAAAATTTCTTAAATTTCACATTACAATTCTAGAACTCTTATAAGTTCTATCATTTCTTTTATTTTAACATTTGGAGTATTTGTGAATCTGTACAATTTCATGTATTTTTTCTTCAAGTAATATAAAAAATTAATTTTCTAAATGCGATCAAAAGCAAATAATGGATTTATAATATTATTATGCATGAGCGTTCGGATGAGAATTCATATATTTTTTATTAGAGCAAAGACCTACCAGCTGTTTAAAGTGACCTTGTAAAAATCCTCTGACATCAAGCTTTTTCAAATTTTCACATTACATAATTTATAACTCTTATAAATACGATTATTATATTCGAATATTAATATTTGTTAAAATCTAAAATTAATTTTTAATGTATTTCAAATGTTCATTTTAAAAAATAATGTGTTTATTAAACTAATTTCAAAACATCAAAAAGTAAATTTGATAATATTTTAAATTTAGTTTAATTTTCAATTAATGTCCCAATATTTTTTTCAGTTAAACCAGCACGTTTGGTAATGCATCTGATATAAGAAAATGACACTTCTAAATATGACGCTTGTTTTCTGATATTCAATTTCAAAGCTGTAAACTCTAAAATACTATCTTTCCAGTATTCAACATTTCAATTGTATTTGTAAAATCCTTAAGAATTGTATGGTTTAACTCATTCTCATCATTTCGAAAAGAATAATTACTTCATGAAATTTCAATTCAAACAATCAGAAAGTTGAGATCTATTAATATTTTATTTGGCTTTTGAATTCTTTTTTAATTAAATTTCAAATTATCTTTATATATACAAATATTTCATTATTTGGTAAGAACTTTGTAATAAAAAAATTTAACTTCCTAAAATACGCCTTTTCTTAAAATTATTCACATTTACAAAGTGCATAGAACTTACCGAAAAACGGTACATTCTTCCTACATTCAACAGAGTTAAATGCTTAAATGTCTTAGATTTAGTGTTGTTACACTGTTATTCCAATCCATTTTATAATAGATATATTCATTTTGAAATTCAAATGAAATTCAAAAGAATTTGATAATATTTAGTTGTCTTAACCATTGACGTTTGTAAAAATCAATATTGTTTTTATTATACATAATATTCATTCTCTAAAACCTTTTAATAAAAAAAAATTGTCTAAAAAATTAAGACTTAAATTAATTTTCCTATTACTAATGTAACTCGGAAATATACCATTTTTCCTAAATTGTAACATTTAATTACCTAAAACTCTTGGAAGAATTGGAAAAAAGTCTTTCACATTTCGAAAAAATTTTCATTTAAATCAATTCAATTCATATATAAAGAAAACTATTAATATTTATAGTTCTTAAATTACTTTTTATGTCCAATCTTCAATAATTTTTTTATATACTCAAATATTCATAGATGTCATCATTTTTTAATAAAACTTAAATTCTCTAAATTACCTTTTTCTTAAATTTGTCACATTTACAAATTTAACTCTTGAAAAGGTACATTTTCCTAATTTCACATCTTAAATATTGTAAATCAAGAATTGAGTTTTAATATATTTTCCAGCCATTTGAAAAAAATTGTTTTCAGTAAATCATAATTTCCAAAAAAGAAAAGAATTTATTATATCTTAGTTCGTAAGTCACGGTTTTAATGACATTTTCTTAGCATTTGCATATATTAACCACAAAAATCATATTAAAACCTTTTCAAGCAAAAAATTTGAGTCTAAAAATTAAAGTTTACTAAAATCACAATCCAAATTTAAACTCCGTAAAATACGATTTTCCTATTTTGTATTTACCAAGAACGAAGTGCAACCTCTTAATTGAGTTTTTCGAGGGAGTCAACATTGAAGTACATAAATGCTTTCATTTAATGCAATTTGACGTTCGATTATTAATTTCATTACTAGTTCGTAGTTTTTCCTTAAATGTACTTTTAGCTTAATAAGATTCCGAGATACGCAGGGCGATAGGTACCGCACGGACCGACATTCATTAGTTAAACCTTTTTAATAAAAAAAATTAATCTTTCTAAAATTACCTTTTCATTAAGTTAACATTACAAATTTATAACTCTTATAAAATGGAATTTCATAAATTCAACATTTTGAAATTATGAATCTTAAAATTTTATTTTAAGGATTATTTATTTAAAAATAAGTTTTCATTTAAATTCAATTCCCAAAAAGCAGAAAAGAAATGTATTATATTATTGCTAAATTGACTGTTTAATGAAATCTTCAATATTTGTTTTATTAACAAATATTTCTAGTTTTAAAAAACCTGTTTTAATAAAAAAATTTTAACTTCTAAATATCTTTTGCTAAATTTTCACATTACAAAAATTTATAACTAACTCTCAAAATACTATTTTCCTATAATTCTCAACATTGAATTATTTAGGTAAATCTAAATTAGGTTTTAATCGTATAGTTCAGCATTTGAAAAATAATGTCTTTCATTGAACCTTGGACCAAATTTTCAAAACAAAAAAAGAGAATTGATTAATATCTTAAGTTTAGGTTAATTCTATGTAAATTCAAATATGTTTTTAATTCAGTATCTTATTTATAAACCTTTTAATAAAAAAATTTAAACTTCTAAAACGCTTTTCTTAAATTTTCACACTAAAATTTAAACTTTTAACTCCTTCCTCCTACACTGACCACAGAAATTTTTGGGGTTAAATTCTAAATTTTATTTAACTGTTATTTTCCATCATTGAATGAAAATAGATGTGTATTTCATTAAATTGTCCAATTCTAATAAGGCAGAAAAAGTAATTTATAATATTTATTCCTAAGAAACCTATGGGTATGGCAGGAGAGAATAAGAGGAAGTAGATGAAGAGTGGAAATCCCAACGAAATGAGGTGAGAGGTGGCGTGGGCGTTGGGAGGTAAACGCAAATGAAAAGGGCGGGGAGTAAAAGGTGTGGAGAAAACATCCGTTATTAGAAATACACAGTGGCAGGCCAGATGTTACAAAGAGGTTGCTAGAGAAAGAGGACCAAACCTGTATTGCAGGTCTGTGTGCCTAGGATAACTAACAATTAAAGGGCTGCGTTGGGAGAAAAGTAACAGGTCTCCCGGTGTCCATCTTCGAGCGAACAACTATGAGCGGTGAATCTATGTGGTGGAGCACGTCTCTCGAAAGAGAATGCGTTGGTGTTAGCACCGAGCCGGAATTAATTCCCACAGTGATGGAGACAAAAAGAGGATGATACGAGTTGAAGGTGAGAATGCATGAGCGCTTCAGGCCAACACACGGAAAGAAGAAGGCAAATAATCTAAATCAGGTACTGTGAAGGCGCACTATAAAGTCTAGAGAACATTGTGAAGTGAAATTCTGCGGGAAAGTAGTATTTAATATAGCGCAAAAGTCAAGTCCATCAGTTGTGTAGAGGCGCCGGACCTGTGTAAAGAATTGAGAAAGAAGACCGTTTAACACAGAGGTATCCGGAACAAATAACATACCACCCCGTCAATTAGGTGGGCGGCGAAATGAGCAGTGTGATAGACCACCCGTACCGCTAAAACTCCACCCGACTCTTTGCCGTGAAGATGTCTCAGAACACTCTTAAAGATGGAATATTAAATCCGGAGAGTTAGGTTTAATAAGCATATAGGTATCCATACCCATATGGTCGTTAGACGAAAGAACGAATCAAGGGCTTCCAAGGTAGGCCGCCAAAAGTCATCACACAAGGAGCCAGGAAGAAGGCACAAAGAATATAGTGGAGGGAATAGGATATTAAGGGTATCATCGACGTGAATGTGATTTTAGAGTGAAAAGATGAGCACATAGTTTTATAGAGAAGAGTGATAGAGGAAGAGGCCCGAGAATCTACAGGACCAGATCAGTAAACGACATCGTGATGAGAGAAGAAAGTTGAGCTAACTTCTAAAGAAAGAAATTTATGCCCTGAATGATGTATCGACAATTACATGAAATTAAAGCCAGCCTGAAAACCATTTTCCTTAAGTTCGCAAGAACATTTAAAAATGAATGATGTAAATCCGTGATAGAAAGTTGGAATTGAGAAGAAACCGCATGGTAAGTTAGTATCGAGAAGCAATTAAAAGAGAGAAGAAGAGAATATGATTAAGTAAATAATTCAAAAAGGAAAAAGAAAAGATGTAATGAATATGAATGACTATCTTAAGAATTGAGAGAGAGAGAGAGATGTTAGATAATAGAAGATGTAGGGCCATGCCAGTCAGGAATTAGTGACTATGTCTAGGCAAGTAGCGACGAATAATCACGAGTACAAGGCTGACTATGGAACCATGTTAAATGTAACAAGTGTAAAAGAGGATGTTAGGCTGCCAGCAAGCAAAGACGGGCAGTCTGTAGGTAATCTGGGCGTAGAGGAGCGAGTAACGCGCAGAAGGCGAAGAGAGGTCAGTAGAAAGACTACTCGAGTAATAGAGCGTATCTTCAAATTATACTTGAAAGTACCAGTTAAGAGAGTTGATTGTACGGTATTGGCAGTCCACATTTTCAAAGAAAGACATAAGTTGCGCAGGCCAAATGCACGAATGCCCAAATGGTATGCTCCAAGAACCAAGAAAGAAATTAAAATCGGCAGGAGGACGGAGGAAGAGGGACCAAGAGGGGAGGAGGCGCGGGAGAAAAGGGAAGGGGCGGGAGGGCCGGAGGGGCCGTAGGCCGACGGAGAAAAGAGAAGGGACAGATGGTGTAGTGACAGAATGTTGAGTGCCCCTCCCAGGAACCGTGCCTGGCCGGGAGGATGGCCTGTATTGAAAACACCCGACGCGGTCCAGCGGGGGGGAAACCCGGGGAGTCGCTGTAGAAAATGTCGGTTTAGAGCCGAAAAAAAAAGCGAGTAGTCAGGGGCAAACTTGAGGATTATCTGTTGTCGCAAAAGCGTGAGGGATTAAAGAGAATAGAAAGAACAGCTGCGGCGTAGAGCGCGATTCGCTAAAAAAGAGAGCAAAGAACGCAGACAGGACGTGCTAATTGCTCCATTTCAAACAGTAGAAGAGACGTAACAAGGCGCAAGTGGAGCAAAATGGACGCGGAGTGGGTGGTTGCAGAAAAGCGAGTGAGATCAAAACAGTCTGTATCGGTCATGGAAGATATTAAAAAGTGGAATGGATGAGTAAGTCATGGGAGCAGTCTATGGACGGAGGGTGGGACAGGCAGGGGCGCTGCGAGACCCTGCTCATTACATATACAATGTTCCGATGTTTCCTGAGAAAGTTACAGTTATGATAAAGATAAAGTACAAGAAGAATGAGTAGAAAGATGATCGATATACAAACTATCAGGAATAGTCTGACGTCAAGACAAACGAGAAGATGATGAGCCGAGAGAGAACGATGAGTACAGAAGAAGAAAAGATTGCTATGAATGAGATGTTGTATTAATAAGAGAAATGACCCGTAACTGCAGGAATGGGCGTAGTAGGGAATATCGTATGACGCACATGGATGACTCCCATATGATATCTCAAGATAGAATTATATTCACGATTAAGTATTTGAATAGATTATATAACATCGCAAAGACAGAATTGAGATTTAGTAAAAGATTGAGAGAACGCTAGGTAGCACCTTTGAATATGAATACATCCGTTGCTAGATATATGCCCTACAACCCTTTGTAACAGAGTAAGAAAGAACGAAGAACATAAACAATTAAGAACGTCCTGAATATTAACATATAGAGGTGAGTATTTCCAAAATAATTATGTCAAACATATGGGTTAGAAATCTTTTCGAGAACGACCCTCCCTTCACAAATTCCACAACGCCATAAAAGTCTTGAAGATAGAATTTCTCCTTTATGTGATGTACAGCAGAAGTACGATAACAGAGAGAAGCGAGGCGGTAGGTATGGTCGTGTATGATCCAATGATGAAGATTGTACATATCTTTTAACTCGGACCAGAGAAATTCTTCTATGTATGTGTCGAGGCGGTACGATCGTGCGAAGAGACTGAAGAAAGAGGGAGAAGACCCTGTCTGATGAAATCATAACATTCGATAAGCACGAGACAAAGTCAGTGCGCGTATTAATGGAAAGAGGAAAGGTCGGTCGTGAAGAAAAGTCACGGAGAGAACGCGCGCGCGC